>JAJOZX010010963.1:117500-132412 GCA_023014485.1 Bathynomus jamesi
AATGGGGGATGGGTGGGGTAATGGGGAGGGGGTTAGCCCCCAAGTTGCATGAATGGGGGTGAGGAGGTTTTGGGAGATACCAGATTCAGAAATGTTGACACAATGTGAAGCTCAAAATTTTCACGGCTGGGTTCTTTTTTTGTAGTTTAGCCTGTCTAACCGTCAGCGAAGCGGCGGGAACTGTACTAGTTCCTTATAATATAAAACCTACTCTATCTATCTATATATATAGGCTATACTATAATAAGAGAGCTGTCCGTCTGTCTGTCTGTCCGTCCGTCACACTTTCAGAAATTGTGAGAAAAAATTGAGAAAAAAATTCAGAAATTGTAAAAAAAATTCAGAAATTGTATTACGGGCGGCTATGTGAAGCTCAAGATTTTCATGACTGTGTTCTTTTCTGTAGTTTAGCAAGGGGGGAAGGGTGGGGGTGGGGGTAATGGGGGATGGGTGTGGTAATGGGGAGGGGTGGGGGTAATGGGGGAGGGGTTAGCCCCCAAGTTGAATGGGGGTGAGGAGGTTTTGGGAGATACCAGATTCAGAAATGTTGACACAATGTGAAGCTCAAAATTTTCACGGCTGGGTTCTTTTTTTGTAGTTTAGCCTGTCTAACCGTCAGCGAAGTGACGGGAACTGTACTAGTAACTATAAAAAGGATAGGCCTATTCCTTCAGGTGTTTAAATAGTGACTGCCTATATTAGTTACATCGAGTGAACTCATTGTGTAACTCCATCGTAACGGCCCTACATCGAAGCAAACTAAGGCCCAGCGAAAATAAGGTAGGACACTTTCGTTCACGTATAGGCATTACATATCCTGAGGCTAGAATTATCGAAAACAATTAAATATAGAGAGGTCCTTTGAAGACCTACACATACATAACTCCCGAACGAAAAAACATAGGCTTTTGTTGGTAACTCTGCACTGAAGTCTGCTGGAAATTTCCAACGGATAAGGGTATCGGGCAATCAACCCATAGCCCTATATAGTTTTTTCATAGTTAGTTTTAACGTTTTATTTGATTGATTCATTTAAAAAATATCTTCTAAAGATCCTAGTGTAGTTTACGTTCCCCAACTTTGACCTAGTGTAGTTTGTGTCCCCTTGGCGTCAGGGGGATGTAAACTACACTTGCTCCCTACTTTCCTATACATATTCTTAGTCAATAGTGGTTGTCGAAGTGGGATGAGCCCTGTCTGTCTGGATATATTAATCTTATCGGTCTGTTCTATACTTTGCACTACTAATGTTTTTGTATGAAAACTTTACACGTTTATAAGTGTAAACTTGGTATGAGAGTTTTCAGGATTCTTTATTTTCATTTCTTTTCTCTCCTATTATAAAAAATCTTAAATCTTCAAGGCAATGCCTTGGGGCTAGGAATAAAGCTAATAAAATGTTGGGCATTATGAACAGCAATGCGAGTTACAAAAACAAAGAGGTAATAACCAAATTTTACGTCATAAGTTAGGCCGCATCTAGAATATTATATACAGTACATAGTCAGTATAGGCATGGGATAGAGTAAAGGAATTAAGAATGTTCTCTTTGGGGTAATCTTGTAGTTTCACGTCACAAATTCGTCCAGGAAATTTAACGTCTCATATTACTGAAATAAAAAACTAATAAAACTGATTTTATTTGGACCACATATTGTCGACTTACTTAAGTTCTTATATTCTACTTCTTTCTTGGGCTAAACTAGAGTGGATCTTTGGGTCTTTATGAACTTGTAACTATAACTCCAAAAAGGGCAGTTGTTATTAGGCTGGCGGTCGAGTAGATCTATACTGGTTTCCAGTGGTGGGCACCGTTAACCAAAAAGTTAACTTCGTTAACCGCTAATCCGTTAACCAAAAAGTTAACTTCGTTAACCGTTAATCCGTTAATTCGTTAAACATGTAACGGAAGTTACCGATAAACCGTTAACGTTAACTTTTATTATAAAAAAAATGAAAAACACAATATATATATAATTTAATTTTCCCTCTTCTTCTCGTTCTCCATTTTGTCCATGAGATGCATGTTGCCCTTCATGAAAATTAGCATATCAAAGTTTTCATCAGACAGGGATGATCTCTTGGCCCTCAGGATGTCCTTGCCCATAGAGAACAAACGCTCCACTGCAGCACTGGAGGGGATGGCTGTGTTGAACTTGATGAATAAGTCCACCAACACTTGCTCACCCAAGAAGGCAGCATCTGTCAGCAAGTCCTTGGAGTTGGTCTCCAGCCAGGTCTTGACCAAGTTCTGGGCCTTGCCCTTGAGTGACCTGTGGCTTCTGCTGCTTCATGGCCTCCTCGACTGTACCCTCCATGCTTTTCCTCACCCTGGCGACCTTGGTGTTGTCATACTTGTCCAACCAGATGAGGTGAAAACGCTCCCATTGTAAGACATCAATTGACTTAATTTATGTCATCAAAGTGACATGAGAATTGAAATCTTACCTGATCAGTTTTATGGTTCTTGAAATGTATCAAGGAGACTACTAATAAGGTACTCACAGACATATTATAAATATACATGACTTACTTGACAACGATTATTTTTAAATATTCACTAGCACAAACGTGTTGCGCAAGAGACAGACTGCAAATGAAACGAATGTAGTTATTTGTTGTAATTGTTACATATATATTATTGAAAGTGCCTTAAAATGCTCGTGATATTTCTTGAAAGAAGTTGAAACATTCAACTCAAATGGCAAATCTTTCCGCCTGATTTTACAGTCGACCATGTTTTGCTCAAACCAATGCCATAAATAACTACCATATTTGGTAAGACACAAATTGTGGCGACGGAAACAAATATATCGCCTGATTTTGCACTGCGGAAATGGAAATTCGTTCATCACTATTAACAGTGGCGGATTAATTGCGCACCTGCTCAGCACTGAAAATAATATAAACTTTTAAGCGTTTATTTATGAATTTTTTGGGTTAACGGACTTGAGTTAACGGAAGTTAAATGTAACGGAAGTTAATTAGTCCGATAATGATTTTCAAAGTTAACTTAAAAGTTAAATCGTTAACGAAAAAGTTAACTTCGTTAATTAACGATTAACGGATTAACGGTTTGTGCCCAGCTTTGCTGGTTTCCAAGGGCATTAAGCCGAAGTGAATGAAACAATTTCTTGTCATTGCAATTAGCCCTACCTTGTCAAAGCTGAGATCGTGTAGCTGTAGGATGTAGCAGTGCCCTAAATAGCCTGACACTTTTAAGTTTTAGCCTAAAACTTAAAAGTGTCAGGCTTTTAGGTTTTAGGTAATAGGTTAATCTAAGGTGTGTGGACTAGCCTCTAGAGGCTAATCCCACACACCTTAGATTAACCTATTACCTAAAAGTGTCACTTTATTCACTTTTACGGCCACATACACAGTGTCCTCTTTTTGGAAATTTGGAAATGGCCACCCTAAGGACAGAGTGCTCAAAAGGCGCACTGTCCGCATAAAGCCCGACGTCTGGCCACCCTAGTTATGCTCTGACCATACTTTCCCCTTAGTTGGGCTTACGCAAATGCACAGCTAGAGTCTTAGCCTAGAGAATTATATTAATTTATAGTCATTAGTGTACGTAAACATATTTTCAGACCAGGAATAAGTTGACAGAGCTCTGAACACAAGGCTAATTGTTCGAACCTGTACCTTCTCAGGGAATATTGTAGCTTCATTAAACTTTTGAGAATATTTATTAAAAAAATAGGCTATTTTGTGTTATAATTTGCATTTTCATTAAATTTGGAAAACAAGTCATAAGCTAATAATAAAATTTTGCATCCAACTTTTAGATTGGGGTAAAATCACCATGTCAGATGCAGTTCTGAGACGGTCCATAGGCCTTGATTACTAATAACCTAACCCAACCAAACTAACCTAGCTTAGCTTAGCCTAACCCAACCAAACTAGCTTAGCCTAACCTAACCCAACCAAACTAATCTAGCTTAGCCTAACCTAACCCAACCAAACTAATCTAGCTTAGCCTAACCCAACCCAACTTAACATATTACCAAGATGTTAAATGTTCCTGAAATGCATCTGGCATCTGGAATGTTGCCTACATTGGAAGATTTGTCATTGTTTGGGTACCATACTGTTAAATGTTCCTGAAATGCATCTGGCATCTGGAATGTTGCCTACATTGGAAAAGTTGTCATTGTTTAGGTATCATACTGTTAATTGTAAATAAGCTACTAGGACAGCTTTTCTGTCAAATATGGGCATTTGTGAGGTAATTTTTTACTATCACTCCAGTCTCTTCAATTCCCATAATTTATAGATCAATGGATTCATTATTACACCAGGAATGCGATTTGGATAGTCTCAAGTGAGGGAACTGGCCCAAAACTAAGTTAGGACACAAAGTTTGTTTTGGGGTATAAGTGTGAAAAAATACCTTAAAATGCGGGTAATTACTTCAGTAGAGACTATCTAGGGCGCATTCGCGATGTAAAAATGAATCCATTGATATATAAATTATGGAAATTGTAGAAACAGCCAACATGAGTGACCTAAAAGGTATATATATACATTTATATATATGTAGTTAAATGCAAAGGTGGGCAGTTGCGCCGCAACATTTTTGGTTGCGCTTGCGGCGCAACTTTTTGAAAAGGGTTGCGCGTGCGGCGCAACTATTTCAGCAGAGTTGCGGCTGCGGCGCTACAAAAATCGTTGCGCGTGCCCACCACTGGGATATATGTTAAATGCAAAGGTGGGCAGTTGTGCTGCAAAAAGTTGCGGCGCAACTTCCGGCGCAACATTTTTGGTTGCGCTTGTGGCGCAACTTTTTGAAAAGGGTTGCGCTTGCGCGTGCGGCACAACTATTTCAGCAGAGTTGCGGTTGCGGCGCTACAAAAATCATTGCGCGTGCCCACCACTGGTAAAATGGACACTGTATATATTATATATACCGTAAAACTATACTAACCTAACCTAACCTAATTTTAGGTACTACTATTACCTGAAATGCTTTTCTGTTTTTATCGAACACGCACTTATTACCACAAACAATACCTTCCTTGTTTTTCTTAGGGCAAATAAATTCTTTTAGCAATACACCGTGGTCTACATAAAAATTAAATGCAGCCTCTTCATCATCAAAAAATTTGCATGAAGTTAAACAGTGAATAATTACAACCATCGCAAACTGACGCCATCGTGACACTAAAATCTTATGAGTTTAGGTCAAACCCCCCAATTTTGTTAGTGGTACTTTCCTAACCTTTGTGGGATCAGCCATTTTATCACTCCCAAAAACATGATCCGCAATTTTATCGCTCAAAAAAATAATTTCTTAACATTAATTTTATAGCTTTAATCGGCATTTGCCTTCATATTGTACTTAATAAAAGTTGTTTAAAAAAATGTAGAGAGTCTTATGGTAAACTTTATTTTCAGTTTCCAGAGGCTGGACTGATAGTAAAAAATTACCTTTGTAGAACTGACAGACCTATTAGTATTTGCAACTTCTTTTTATTTCAAATTTTTTAGTAGACCAGTAATTTAATTGCAAGTTGCATAGAAACCCCAAATTGAGAAGTTTAGGCTAGCAAGTTTCAGACCTGGAAAGTTGACAGTATTATTAGATAGAGAATTTGCATCACTTGTCTGTTTTCTATAGAATTTCCTGTTGCTTCTTTTGTACTCTTAAAATCTGCACATCACTTCTGCCAAACCTATCATACTGGTAGTAGCATAATGGATAAGCCTAGTAACTCATTGTTGATCATTTGTTTTATCTATTTCATTTTAATTTTTCATCAGGGTACAGGGTCAAGCTCCTTATTTCACTACTATATTGATTATCAAACTGGAGGCTTCTTAGAAAAATAGTATCTAGAGTTCAGATAAAATGTCAGCAGCTGAGGATGTTCTGTTTGAATTACTTCACATGGAAATAATTAATACATTTCTAAATGAAAATAAAGTCAAGGTATGTATCAGTAGCTATAAATTAAGTCTTTTTTAATGTAGGATCTGAAATTTTCTGTACATCTAGTCTTGTATATCTTTTATCCCATATTCATCACATAGTATCAGGGTTGGCACCAAAGTGGGTAACCCACTTTTCCCAACCAGTTTTTTTTTTTTTTACCCACTTGAAAACCCCCACTGATTTGCCCACTTTAGTGGGTTTTTTCAAATATTGCTATTAATTATAAAAATTCAGGCTAAGTTGAACTTTTCCATTCATAGAACTTATAATTAGTTAATAGTGATTAAAAGAGGATCAAATTTAGTATATTTTTTATATTGTGTGGCTTGAAAAGTTTCCATTTAATGGATAATACAAACACCAAACACATGAATAAAACAGTTTATTGAAAAGTACCAATGGAATGTACCAAATGTAGCCTGTTTTTAAATCTGAACCGAGTTGCATTTTAGTATGGATTGCATTGTATGGATAAAACATATGCAAATCATCATTAATACTTACAAAGTTTAATGGTAACCTGAGATAAACCTTATGTCATAAGAAACAAAAAAGTTATTTTAAATTTTATTGCATAAATTTTAAATATTAAGGTATCTTATTAGATGCATGGAAACCATGTAGACTAGAAAATAATATATCTTACCTACAAAACAAGTGATTTTATGGGAATATTTTGAAAAAAAAAAAAAAAACACTTCCCCACTTTTTGGTAGGTTTTATTGACCCCCCCCCCCCCTCAGGTGGGCTGGGCTTTTTTAAAAAAGTGGGCAATATTGCCAACCCTACATCGTATGGCAAGTACTGTGCCTTGTTTATTCAGTAGGGATTATTAATGCAATGCTATGTAGTAGTAGTTTCTTAAAAATAATTTATCCATATGTGGGAAAATAGGAAAAAACAAATGAACCTAGGTTTACTGACCTACTGTATTATTGTTTCAGATTACCAAGTTGATTATTAGACAATAATAAAAATGCTTCATATTAATTAGACATATGGCCAAAACTTTTACAGACTTTTAAATGTTAGCTAACCTATGTTTAAAATATACCAAAAAATATTTCATAGATATTTTATAATTAGGCCTATATAGATCTTAGATTATGGTATATAAGAGTAATTGTGTGCAAAAATGATAAATTATACGGTACCTACCCACAATAGAATGTAAATCCAAATTGAGAAGTTTTGAAGAAACTTACCAGATCTGGTGGAGCCCCTTTTTATATACTATTAGATGGGGTATTTGCGTCACTTTTTCCTGTTTTCTACAGGATTTGGAGTCTCTTTACTCCACTGTTAAGAATCTGTGCATCAACTTCCAAATTTTTCTACTGGATTTAAAGTATGAGTAATTTGCTATCCATTATTTTAGTTATAGTTTCTCTATGTGCCCTAAATGGCCAGCCTGTGATAGCATTATAGCTAGGTTACAGTATCTTTCCATTAGTGTTCATTGTAATGATGAGATAGTAATCATATTATATCTATTCATATTATTAAAACTAGATATAGCTACTATCTATACCTAATTAGCTAGGTCAAAATATTAATTACTTTCTCTCATTGCCTGAAAAACTTTTGTTTTAAATTATGTAAATTATTGCTCATGTAGCTATGATCTGGTCATAAATCATTGATTTTTTTTTTCTTAAGTATTTCTTGGCTAAGTCTTGTACACCAAAATTATATACAGGGTGTATATAAAGTCAGGATCTATTTTTGTGAAGCACTTGGAAATTATATGGAATTCAATCATAAAATGATAAAGTGGTAACATTTATTAAATAATTAAGAGTAGGATTCGACGTGATGCCCATCAGTATCCCTGCACAGCTCAAATCGTTCCACAGCATTTCTAAACCCATTCTGGAGCATTTGCGGGGTTATGTTATCTGCAGCAGTTCATATACGTGTATGTAAGTTTTCAAGACCCGTAATCTTCGTCTGATAGACATGTGATTCGATAAAGCCCCATGCAAAGAAATCTAAAGGGGTTAAATCTGGTGATCTCGCTGGCCAAGGTCTGTTGCTTCCGCGTCCGATCCAGTGATTTGGAAAACGTCCATTTAGATAATCCTGAACAATTTTGGCATAGTGACAAGGAGCACCATCATGTTGATAGATGACAGTACTAACAATCCTATCCCCGTCGTCTATCAACATGATGGTGCTCCTTGTCACTATGCCAAAATTGTTCAGGATTATCTAAATGGACGTTTTCCAAATCGCTGGATCAGACGCGGAAGCAACAGACCTTGGCCAGCGAGATCACCAGATTTAACCCCTTTAGATTTCTTTGCATGGGGCTTTATCAAATCGCACGTCTATCAGACGAAGATTACGAGTCTTGAAAACTTATGTACATGTATACGAACTGCTGCAGATAACATAACCCCGCAAATACTCCAGAATGTGTTTAGAAATGCTGCAGAACGATTTGAGCTGTGCAGGGATACTGGTGGGCGTCACGTCGAATTCTGCTCTTAATTATTTAATAAATGTTACCACTTTATCATTTTATGATTGAATTCCATATAATTTCCAAGTGCTTCACAAAAATAGATCCTGACTTTATGTACACCCTGTATTAACATCATTGACTACATGAATCCATTGACCCTGGGTTTGATTCCTGTCGCAGGTAGGCAGCATGAAGCTCACCCAGCTGTTCATCCTTCCTTTGATTGGTAGATGAATGGGTACCATAAAAGGGAAAAAAAATCCTCCAAATGAGGTGGGATGATGCACAGAGGGTAAACATAGATCGATCCTGAACAGTTATTCAAAGCCCAATTTAGAAAGAAAGAGGGAAGGATAGTTTTAGGTTAGCATGAAGAGTAAAAGTACAGTAACTGATTTTATACCATAGGCCTATTCCTATCTACTTCAGTCATTAAATTTAAGATTTGGTGTTCAGAATTGGTAATGATTACAACCTTTATGTATTTTGACTTTTATACTAAGTTTTTAAAAATATTTTTAGGAAGATGCAGCTTCCAAACTTGAATATATAGGCTTCACAACTGGATACAGATTTGTTGAAAGGTATGGTAACTTAGTAAATGTGTTCATGTATATATTAATCTGCTGATAATATAAAATTTATTTGCTAATCAAATTAAGCTATAGTCATGGCCGTAACTACCTATGAGGTCACCGAGGTCCGGACCTCGGTAATTATTTCCTAAAAAAAAAAAAGAGAGAGAGACTGAACCATGAAATATTGCTGCAGCTTTAATAAAAGTATTTTTGCTAACAGGTCCCTTTGTACACTATTTAATTATAGACAAGGGTTTTGTGTTTAGTGTATAGCTTGGGTTGTATTTGTAGATGTCATTTGGTCTGAATTTTGCTCATCTCGCCGCACTCGAAAAAAATCTGGACCTCACTAATTTCTAAACCCTAGTTACGGCCCTGGCTATAGTCAGGCTACAGTACCTACTCAGTTAAAACTTTTTTAAAATGGTAAGGATATTTACAGCGCATGGAATCTTTTGACTGTCAGGTTAATGGCAATTACATAAAAATTGTAGCTATAAACATTTTAACATCAATATCCATTTTCCATAGGTAAAAGAATTGCCCATTTTCTACATCCACTGTATAAATTAAACCCAGCTATTACTGTTTAGTAGCCTAATGATGGTACACAAGTACATTTGGAGGGGCCATACTGTTTTGCACTTGTCCATCTATCCATTTGTTCATCATGCTTTCTTGTCCACACTATAACTTTTGAACTGTTCAGCATAAATTGATGAAACTCGTATACATATGGATCATCACCAAGCAATGTGTCATGAGTAAGAATCGAATCGGGTCCTTGTCTCAAAAGTCAATGGAGGTTTTTCATGTCCATACCATAACTTGTGAACTGCACAACATAGTTATAGAATTGCATACACATATGTATCACCACAAGACTATATATTATGAGCAAGAATTAGGTTGCATTGATGGTAAAGGTCACAGATAGAGGTTAAAAGTCAAATGGAGAGTCATACCATAACTTTTGAACTGTACATAAATTGATGAAAATTTTCACATGTGGATCATCACAAGATGATGTGTTGCAAGCAGGAATCAGGTTCTTGCATCAAAGGTCAAGGCCACAAATATTGGCAGGGACATTGATGTCATTCCATTTTGACATAGTTCTTGTTTGATTTATTTTGGAATGGGTTTAACTACAGTAAGTTTAGTAATACTGCTTCCTAGTTTCTTTTATATTACCAAGCATATTTAGAAAGTGCTAACAAAATTCTCAGTAATTAAGAGGCCTCTGTATGACAACACAAATTTGACTTTTGAACTAGCTGAATAAAATAATATGGCACAGTTAAACCTAATTTTATGAATGAAAAACGAGAAGTTTAAAATCAAATCTGAATGGGAAATAGAAATTATTATTGTCCTGACAAATTTTATTTATGCATCCTGTTTTACCTTTCAGGGCAACTAGAGAAAACAACAGGTTTAAAGATGAATTGGACATTATGAAGTACATCTGTAAAGTATTCTGGGTATCTATTTTTAGAAAGGAAATTGACAATTTGCGAACAAATCATCAAGGTGTTTATGTTCTCAATGATAATAATTTCAGATTTTTGACACGTATTGCTGCAGGCAAACAGTACCTTCAATATGCCCCTAGGGTAAGATAGAGATTTTATTTTTACCTAATTGATTGTACTTCTAAATGTAAACCTTGGCAGAGGATTAAGATAACTTAAGAGAAAAAAGCATTACCTATGTTAAAACATGGTGCCAAAATATCTGGTATTAAAATTGCACTACCATTATTATTAATCCATTTAAAAATCTTAGGAATTTTGACTCAGTTGATTCATTCCTGGAAAGTATACTCAAAACAGTGAAGTTCTTTGTTAATAATTCCTATTTATAATTTTCTTAGTCCGGTAAATATTTCGTTTTTTAGTCTTGCATAGTTCCTATAAAAAGTTCACCTACAAACAAATTTACTAATCACCAACGACTGAGTTTTGTTCCCAAAATTTTATTGCCAAAAGGAATGAAATATTCACAGAAAAACATAATGCTACCAATAAGTAATTTTTTAGTAATTGTTTTTAGGCGAACTTTTTTCCCCTGTACCACCTTTCCATTTAGAGCCAAAAGAGTAGAGTTTCAGAGATTGGAGTCCTGACCAGTAGTCTTCACCTTTCGTTTCCTCAATTGTAGACATAAAAGTCCTTTGTATGGCTTCTGTGTTTGCATTGTCTCGGTTTTCGTATGGGCTTGCGAGTACTGAGCAATACTGAATTATTGGTAGCACTAAACTCTTCCATAATTTTAACATGTTTGCTTTTCTACTATGGAAGTCCTTCCACATAATTGCCATTATTTTTCACACCATTGTAATTTTAATGTTACAGTGCTCTCTGAATTCTGAATCTGATAACATTATCCCTCCAAGATCCCTGACTTGTGGATTTGATGATATTTGTTTGTCTTTCAGTGATTTGTATCTTTATTTTGTAGCTCCTTGTTTCAGTATCTTATGAGTTGGAATTTTCTTCTTTGAACTTCATGTTATTGTCTACCACCCACCATAAAAATATTTCAGTATCATTTTTTTGTATGTAGCACACTAATCTTTAAAGCCTCGATCATCAGTTTCTCATTTTTGTTGATATTCTGCAACAATGATAAGTTGGTTGAGCCTAAAGATGTCATCTATTTAGCAAAGCAAATGGATCCTATTTCAGACTGGCTGTATTTGCACAAATGGAATGAAACTTAAGAATTTGCTTAGTGTTGTGTGATAAGTCAGAATTACGAATGGCCCAAAGTATTTAATAATACTTGATAATGCTTAGAGTTGTTTAACCGCCTTCGTAAATGCAAAGGTCATGTGACGGAAGAAACCTACAGCCTTATATGGAATCCAACACAGGTTGCTACATCTAAACTCAAAGGGTAGTCACTCATTAACTACTAAACAGACCCAATGTCGCTTAACCTCGCTGATCTAACAGGAAGCAGTGTTACGACGTGGCCACGTCGTAGCTCAAAATATTTGGTATGCACTTGTCAAAAGTGAGAGCAATTGAGATGAATACTTTGAGAAGCATGATTGATGTAAAACGGATTGACCGTATGGGAAGTGAGAAAATCAGTGTAGATAAAAGAGGATAGTGCCGTACCGGGTGTGCTGAACGCATCACGGAGGTGATTCTCTCGGGCATAGAGGCGTACATTCCATATTCTATTCGTATACTAATGCAAAAAAAACCTTGGTTTAACTTGTTCTAATGCTATCCGCAACAGAGAGGAGTCTTTCAGAAAGTACCATCGCCATCTAACTCCTGACTCTCACTCGGCTTATATTTCTGCCCGGAATCGTGTAAAATCTGTTCTTCGACTCGCCAAAAATTCCTTCGTCAGACAAAAATGTGAAAACCTATCCAATTCTAATTCTTCTCGCTCTTTCTGACATCTAGCTAAGAACCTCTTCAACGTTACTTCCTTTTCTTTCCCTCCTCTTTTCCATTCCGACGGCTCAGTTGCCGTCTTTTCTCCTGATTAAAGCTGAACTCCGCTCAAACTTTCGCTTACAACTCAACTCTGGACGATTCCGGTGCTGTTCCTCCATCTCCTCCCTCTGACTTTATTATGTCTGAAATTAGAATCTTTTCCGAAGATGTTTTTTCGGCCCAATTTGGACTCAACTCTAGGAAGGCGTATGGTCCTGATGGTGTTGCTCCTGTTGTTCTTAAGAACTGTGCTTCAGTGCTGACACCCTGCCAAGGCAAACGTTTTCGTCTGTGTCTTTCATCTGGTACTTTTTCTTCCTGCTGGAAGTTCGCTTTCATTCAGCTTGCCCCAACTTTCTGACTCATGGTCATCCTCCTTTCAGAATTTCGGTGAAACTTTTGCTATTGCGCTTGACATATCAAAAGCTTTTGATAGTCTGGCACAGATCTTTAATTTCGAAACTGTCGTACTTCGGTTTCTATCCTTCTATTTGTGCCTTCATCTCTAATTTCCTTTCTGGCCGATCTATAGCTGCGGTTGTAGATGGCCACTATTCTCCTAAAGCTATGAACACTGGTGTTCCTCAGGGTCCTGTCCTGTCACCCACTCTTTTCCTTTTATTCATTAATGACCTTTTGATTCGCACTTCCTGTCCTATTCACTCCTATGTCGATGATTCCACTATTCACTTCTTCACCCACTTCCCAAAGCGTCTCTCACAACAGTCACTCCATGATTCGCGTAGGACTGCTATGGTATACCTGATCTCTGATCCTTCTGCTATTTCTGATTCGGGTAGAGAAAACCTTCAACTTTCAATGCCTCAAAAACTCGGTTCCTTCATCTCTCTACTCGTCACAATCTTCACACGACTATCCCCTTACCTTCAACAAAACACAACTCAATCCTTCCTTTTCTCGTGATCTTTCCTGGAAAAAATCACGTGTACTCTTTCTAAAACAGCTTCTAAGAGGTTGTGTGTTGTACCGCCTCTGCGGCTTCTTCACCCCGACTTAGTTGCTGTCTCTGTACAGGGATCTTATTCGCCCCTGTATGAAGTGTGCTTCTCATGTGTTGGGTGGCTCAACTTATACGGCCGTACTTGACCGGGTGGAATCAAAGACTTTTCGTCTCATCAATTACCCGCCTCTGACTGACTGTCTTCAATTAAAAAAAAATATATATATATATATATATATATATATATATATATATATTGGCGGTCAGAATAGGGGAGGCTCCCTCCGTGCAATGCTTTTTAATGCTAGGTCGATTAGGAACAAGTTTTGCGAGCTACGGGCGCTCTTAGCATCAGAATACCAGGATATCGTTGCTATCACCGAGTCCTGGATTCATACTGATCGTAGGGACTACGTTGGGGAGTTCGAAATTCCCGGGTATAGAATGTTTCGCAAAGACCGCACCCGTGGGGAGGGGGGTGGGGTACTAATATACGTCAGAGAGACGTTGAGTCCGGTTGACTGCCATTTCCGGTCGGAAGGGGAGCTGCTTGGCGTCGATCTGAATATGAGAGGGACGAGCTATAGGTTAATCTTGGTGTACAGACCTCCGCATCTCCTCCTCGAGGATGATACAGCCCTGTACACCGAACTCAGTAGCCTGCTAGGGGATAGGGTGTGTGTAGTTTTAGGAGACTTCAACTGTCGCGGCATAAAGTGGGAAAACAGGACTGCTATGCTGAAGGGAGGAGGCTATTGACTTCGCTGATGAGAACTTCCTCACTCAGTGGGTCAACGAGCCTACACGAGGCGAAAGCGTTCTAGACTTAGTATTCACGACCGAAGACAACCTCGTCACTGGCCTCACCGTTGACGAATCGTTGGGCGGGAGTGATCACGGTCTTATTAGGTTCCGTGTGCGCGTCCCTCGGGTGAAGCGTAGTAACTCGAGAGGCAGTAAGCTCGATCTCCGGCGGGCGAACTTTGTTAGCCTCAGGGATAGCGTAGGTGAGATGGGGTTAGAGGTCGGCGGCGATGTTGAGGGAGTGTGGAGTGCATTCCGGGACGAGTTTATGGTGCTGCAGTCTGCTGCTATACCCTCAAAACTGGTCACCCCTGCTTCAACGCAGCCTAAGTGGTTCAATCGTGACGTCGCTTCGGCTATCCGGAATAGGAAAGCAGCGTATAGGAGGGCGAAGGCCAATCGTTCCCATGAGAACACTGAAGCGTATGTCCGCCTGTGTAGGGAAGTGAAGGCGAAGGTTAGGCTAGCGAAACGTAACGAAGAACTACGGGTGGCAAGCCTCTGCAAGGGGAACCTTAAGGAGTTCTTCAGTTATGTTAATAGTAGAAAGCCCGAAGCGGCGTTCTGCGGACCTCCGACGCGGACATCGCCAATGTGCTTAATGAGTACTTTGCTGGAGTGTTCACCAGTGAGGACACCCGCATCATCCCGGAGCCAGGCGTGAGGCACGAAGGTGCTGGCCTGGATAGTGTTCGATGTACCGCGACAG
>JAJOZX010010964.1:0-105000 GCA_023014485.1 Bathynomus jamesi
AATAGCGATTTTGCTTATACGCATACGCGCCTATATATGAGATTACACAACCATCATAAGGGAATTAACACAAATCATTTGCCTGTCTTAATTAAAAGCTGTTATCACTAACACAAAAAAGTTAATCATTCTTATTCTCTCATGGTACATTAAGGGGTTTTATCATATATTCACAAGGTATTATTTCTCTAGAGCAAGAAACCATGATTTCCGTTCGGAAGCAGATGATCGTTTGCGCTGATTAGGAACGCGGAGTCTGTCATTTTCAACTACTTGAAGGACTTCTTGAAAGCGCTCCTCATCGTTCCTCATCCCTGGCAACATTGAGAAAGTCATGGCAAAGTTTTACACCACGCTCTGCAGCCTCATTGACGACCTGAAGCTTGTCCACAACCCGTTTCATGTTCAGGTAGTCGTCATGATCCGCCCATTCACTGGCTGGACTGTGGAGAAACTGATAGGGCATGCCTAAAATGGTGAAGAACCGGCTTGAGTCAGGCCGAATTAGGTCCACCAGGGCAGTGCCACTTTCTGGGACAGGGGGAAGATATGGCTTTCCATAGCCCCCATGATTGAGCCCATCTCTTAGTAACTTCAGTGCCTTCATGGCAAAGAAGGGCCTTCTCATCTCCTCTTTTGTCCTTTCTTGTACTTGGGACGAGAACAAAGCCAGTGGGGCCAACTCCTCAGTTAGGTACCAAGTGTGTCTACCGAGTGCCACACGTGCTTTGTCAACTATTGTGGCATCATATGGGGCAAATTCAGCCAAGGTTTCGACCAAATTCAAGTCATTCAGTGGCGCACTTGCTGGAACGGGGCAAACAATCCACCATAGGACATAAAAGCGACTGTGAACACAGCAAAACCATTCTAACTTGCTGATTTGACTTTTAGTCACAACCTCGGCTTTGGGAAACTGCTCTTTGATCTGGCCTGACAAAAGAACAAATCTTGAGGGTATAGAGCAGTTTAGCCATCCACCTTGCTTTGTGAAGTGCGCCGGGGTAGACCATTGTGAAGTTCACTGGCTCGGATCCTTTAGTTACAAGCAGCAGACAAAGCCTACAGCTCCTTGTAGTCGCCACGTGTAAATGTTTGGGCTAGAGATTCACGGAAGAAGTCAGCCATCTCCTGCTGGCGCTCCTCAAACACTCCAGGCATTGCGGGGTAGTAGTATTTCTTTTTTTCATTGTACGCCAGTTGAGAGAAATGGTTCTTGAACCTAGAAATGCAATTATTGGGATTATTGTATTTCGTACTAATCTATAATATTGTTTTAGGGGTATTAAGATTGATATGATCGATCATTTGCTTGGTGTTAGTATATCTTATAAGTCTAATAAAAGAAATTCCACTAAATTTGTTCATTAGATAATAATATTCCTTGTTATTTTGTAAAGCTTATGACTCACCTCTGGAAAACCATTATGTTTGGACTTGAAGAGCCCTCCACTTTCAAGCAATCCCAGCAAACACCTAGGATGACTTCGCCCACATGCCTGCGACAGGCGCACCAGAATACGGCACGCTCTAATTCCTTTGGAGGGAGACGCAAGCAGCTGTTTTTTGTCCTGAAAAAAAATGTAATTGTAGTTTAAGGCCACCATTTCAGGCACGTGCTTTTGCAGATTTCTGTTAAATCATTCACTGTATTTTGGTATTAATGTCATGATAAATTCACGCTGATGTTTGAAATAGGTTTACCTATATTGGATGAAGTTGTGTCAAAAACCATACCAATGACATTCTGTTCACACTCCCAATCGACCAGAAGTTGTTTGGTTGCTGTTGATATCAAGTCTCCTTGAACCAGGCCAGCTTTTGAGTCAAATGCGGAAGAGGTGGGACTCCAAGAAGCTTTGTGTCATTGACACCAGACACAAGAATGGGCGCTGTCATCAGTGCCTTTGGAATCCAGCATGTCATAAGTTTACCATCCCAGTGCACCAGTACTTTGTCTGATGGTTGCCATTCATCCATGATTTTTAAACTTATTTCTGACACGATGGAAGCTCGGTATCGGTGGGCCGTCCTTGCATTTAGACTCAGCTTTGATGTATCTCCACCACATGCAGATACAAGGGAGTACACAATTGCACTCAGCTGGGTCGGCGAGATGTTGTTTCGAACACTGCATGAAACAAGTTCTGCCGACTTCAGAATATCATGGGGCACAAAAATTGAAACTCCCTCTTTCACTGTTCTCCGATGTTTTCTCTTTGGTTCAGCAGTGCTGGCCTCATCAATGTCATCGTCCTCATCAGAGCTAATAGGTGAATCAATATCAGCCTGTACATTCTCAGCATGATCACATTGTTCTCTCTCTTGTCGCTTCTCTTCTCGCATCTGCCTTTTCTGTCGCTTCTGAACCTTTTCTGTGAGTACTTTGTTTACCCCAGAGTAGGTAGCTACTCTGTCACTTAGCATGCTTTTCATAAAGAGTATGTCAGTATCGATGGCATCTTGTTCGGCCTGAGTTTTCCCCTTTTTCGCAGCTGCATGTCTTTCAACACTGTGTCTTATAAAATTTCATCGTCAGGCTCAATTCTGATTTAAACTTCATAATTCCAGGATCATCAGCCGTCTTCTATCCTCATTCTTTTTCATAAGCATCATGTAGTCTTTATCATAGTAAGTTTTAATCACTCGGCCAATATTGTTCCTGCCTGTAATGGTCGGGACATTCGCCTTCTGGTAATGCAAAAGCACATTGTCAATGGTGGCAGATAAAGCCTGGTCCCAATGCATATCCCGAAGGTTTGCTAACAGACATAGTAAGACCTGCCTATTAGTTGGCAGTTTGCAGCCCTTTATTTCCTTTTCTTCTTCTCGGGGTACGGTGCCCAATAACATTCTGACATACTCATCATCTTGCCGTGTATCATGATTAAATTCTCTATTCACAACATCAAATCACTGTCAAGGGAAAAGAAAAGAGTATCATTAAAATTAAATGCAATAAAATAATACGTGGAAAATTTGTGGGTCAGCGTTCCAGACCCGGAAATGAAAATCTGATAAAATGTGCTATTTTCACACTTATTTATGAAGTTCATAAGCTGAAATAGCAATACTTGCTGGTACGACGGTGCTAGCTCAAACATGCACCGATCTCCAAGAAAATTTACAGGGGTGTTTCCTAGATAAATACACAACACTAAAACTTTGAACAGCATTGTAGGACCATTTTTTGATTTTTGGAGGGCAATGGTCACACCCTAGCCATAGGCCCAACATTGTCTAGTCCCTAAAGACCAGATTGGGGAGAAACATCTCCAACCACACCAGCATCACAAGGCCCATCCACCTCTCTACTCCGAACCTTTGGTGGGGGCGAACGTAAAGAAGGAGAATGAGCCCGAATAACCGATGGAGCAAGAGAGACATCCTCCTCTGAATCAGATTCATGCAACCTCTTACCTTGCAACCTCTCAAGATCCGAACTGGCAGCCATATCAGAACTAGGCGAATCCCCAGAATTCAGGCTAGGCAAAAGCCCAAGCCGAGCCAAGGACCCCTAACACAATGAACTTATCCTATTCAGAGACTAGGAGATTACAATTAAAAAGTGATAAAGTCTAAATCGTAATTAACAATTGATAGACGTTTTGGTTAATATTCGTTTTTTTACCCAGTCACACCCAGCTATAACAGCAATATATATTGAATAACCAATCAAAACTGAATAAGAAAATATATATATTATCTTGTGCAAATTTGTATAAAATGTACTTTTTTATAAAAAAAATATTTTCTACTTTCTAATATGTATATAAATTTCGGTTAATTTGTTTATTTTGGCTACCTTTTTTGGTATATTTGGTGATTCTGGCTACTTCTTCGTAATTCAATTTGTCCTGTTTTACAAGTAAATCATTTTTAGCAATTTTTCGTCTGTTCAGTTTGGTTTTTTTGTGACTAGAAGTATGACGTGTCAGTTATGCATATTTGATTTTTAAGACGTGATCCGCCATATTGCCCTCGATGAAGACAAGAGTTTAGACCTTTTTTTCAATCACAGAATAATTAAGACATCCGCGACCTGCCCGTGCTTAGGGCATCAAGGGAAGGGGGGCACCACAGAAATTTTCCATTGTCGGATTTACCATGGATTTATTATACTATTATAATCGCGGCTTATAGCCTATAAGCTGTTGAAAACTGAATTATATATTCATATATAGTATTTATTTTTTTTCATTGTTTGAATTTGTAGTGAACAACAACCCTTTGAGAGAATAAATATTTCGTTGTAATCACACACTTTACGCTTTGCGTTATTATTTTGTTTATATCAAATCTTTGAGCGCCATATTAAAAATACATATAGATTAAATATTTTCGTGTGCTATAGGAAGTTATTCTGAACGTGTGATTTGTGCATATAATATTAAATATATATTTTACATAATCATTTGGTATTGTTTTACAGAAAGATTTAGGTTTATAGAATTGTAATATAAATTAATATTAAAATAAAAGAAACTATAAACTCTCTATATTGCTGTTGTATCAAGTGATGTTTATCACGGCCATTATAATAATAAGATATACTGACCTAAGTTAATTAGCGTTGAAGAAGTTTATCTGTTGCTCTCTCTTCTTCTCTAGGGTAAGTCTATGAAGTGTACTTTATTTGTATATATAACAATATTTTATCATACACGTATCTTTATTTTATAATTTATTTATCTATTATCATAACAGTATAAAAGAATTTATATTGTAATAACCAGAGTGAATAATTTGTAATGTATATATAACATGAAACGTAGTTAGGACAATTTAGGCCCTAAGCAAATGTTCATATTTCCTATAATTAAATATTGTGTTTTAAATAAATAAATAAATGTAAATATAAAATGTGGCTCGTTAATAGTGAAATGTTAATATTGATATTTTTATAGATTGCGTATTATTAATTCTAATGTTAAGTATTTTTATTTTATAGGTTTCGGTTCCTTCTTTCGGTTCCTTCTTTTGGTTCCTTCTTCGATTTGATTGTATTCAACATTTCGAGTTGATATTTCGGTTGAGTTATATTTAATTGCCACTTATATTTAAATTGCCACGTTGGTTGTGTACGGTTCCCATTTTGTCTTTCTGAGAATAAAAGAACAAAGCCAAGATTGTGATATGTGTAACTGTGTTGATTGCCACATAATATACAAATAAAATATTCTTTTTATGTCTGTATTTTACAGACCCCAAGAACCAAGATAAAACGTGTTCAGTTAAGTGGTGCACAAAAGCGAAAACTATCAAAAGAGAAACAAGAGAAGACTTTGGATTTAGAGTCCAAGACTGCAAAGCTGACTGATTTCTTCACACAAGTTCCACGACCACAACGTCAACATGATATACCGATTCTGAATCAAAACCAATCTCCGTCATCAGAAGTGGACACAAATACCACTTTGATCACTTCAAAATCAAAATATGATGACGTTGGAATCACCGAGGTGTCACAAGCAGGTTCATCTACCACATGTCTCACTACTGATCTCACTTTGCCTGTAAATTCTCTTGATACCTCTACTGCAAATGTTGATTCAAGTTGCTTTACAAGACATTCTGGGGTTGAAATAATTGCTGAAAATGAAAGTTTAGTGGACCATGGTGATGGTGGTGAAATGAATTAGTCTGCAAAAGATGAAGTAAATATAGCAAAGATCCAGGGTTGTGGCTTGATTTCTCTGCTGATGATGTGGCTTATTGGATTGCTTGTGGACCCAGTGACTGTCAACACCACAATGGGCCATTTGACAAGTCTTACCGGCATTTCAGTAGTGGCAAACCAGCAAGATACTGTTCACAAAAACTTTTCGTTGGGACAAAAGCCAATGGTGAGAAATACAAGAGAGAGTGGTTATTGTATTCACCATCAACAGGATCAGTTTACTGTTATGTTTGTAAACTGTTTGCTCCTAAAAATGTCTCACATTTTGTTATAAGAGAAGGGTTCAGTGACTGGCGAAATACTATTGTAATTGATCATCATGAAAAAAGCACTACTCACCGAGACTCTATGCTAACATACTTAACTCGCAGACAAGGTGCGGGGTTGGGACAACAGTTGGAAAAACAAATTCAGGAAGAGTGTGATTACTGGGAACATGTCTTGAGGCGTGTCATAGCTGTTATTTGTACGTTAGCTGAACGTGGCTTGTCTTTTCGAGGAACAGAAGAAAGATTTGGATCATTGCAGAATGGGAATTTTTTAGGGCTGCTTGAGCTCATAAGCCGGTTTGATCCATTTTTAGCAGGTCACATTTTGAAATATGGAAATTCTGGCAAAGGAAATCCTTCTTACCTGTCCAAAACCACCTGTGAGGAACTCATTCAACTAATGGCTCAAAAGGTCCACGCACTCATTGTTGACGAAGTAAAATCTTCTGGTTATTTTAGTTTGTCAGTTGATTCAACACCAGATCTATCACATATCGATCAGTTAAGTGTTGTACTTAGGTACTTAAAAGATGGACAGCCTATTGAACGCTTTTTAACCTTTCTGAAAATGAAAAGCCATACTGGTGAGGAAATGGCAAATCAGGTGTTGCAGTACTTACGTGAAGTTTGTAAGCTAAACTTTTCAAAATGTAGGGGTCAATCTTACGACAACGCTGCCAACACGTCTGGGCGTTATAAGGGGATGCAGCAAAAAATTTTAGAAACAAACAAGTTTGCTATATATGTGCCCTGTGCAGCCCATTCACTAAATCTGGTAGGCCGAAGTGCTGTTGACTGCTGTCAAGAGGCGGTTAATTTCTTCTCTACAGTGCAGTTGCTATACCTTTTTTTTTAGCCTCAACCAGCAGGTGAGAAATTCTTAAAGGTTGTATTGGAAATGAAAGTGTCTTAAAATCCCTCTCTGATACCAGATGGGAGGCACATGCTATGGCAACAGCAGCAATTTTGAAATCTTTCCTTAAAATTTTAGAAGCGTTAGAATGTATAGCTGAAGACCAGTCACAAAAGGGAGACACTAGAAGAGAAGCAAATAATATTGCAAATAAGATGCAAGAGCTAGAATTCGTTTTTATGTTGAATTTTTGGGATGAGATTTTGCAAAATTTTCATAGAGTAAGCAAAGTTCTACAGAATAAGGATGTGAACTTAAAAACATGTGCAGATCTGTATGGATCATTAGCTGACCAACTGTGCACTTCACGAGATGAATTTGAAAGATATGAAGCAGCTACAAAGGAAATGCTACCAGATGTTGATTACAAGGCAGCTCAAACTCGCAAACGTATCAGAAAGAAGGTACCCAATGACGGAGATGCCCCAGAAGTATATCTGAATGCCAGAGATAAATTTCTTATCACCACCTTTTACACAATTGTTGACAAACTTGAAACTGAGATGAGAAGAAGAGGAGAGATATACAAAGAAATAGCAGAGAGATTTTTTTCTAAGTGATATGCCACATAATGTCACCACTTCATCATCTACTGAAATTGAAAGGTATTCTCAGGGTTGTAAAAAGATGATTGATGCTTACCCAGAGGACTTGAACACTAATTTCTCTGCTGAGCTTCAGCAGTTTCACTCATATGTGTGCCATAAGTTCAGTGCAAAAAAAAAATGTAAAAACAAGATTCAGTCATGCTGAACTTTATAAAATAATTGTAGAAGACAATATTGAGTGTGCCTTCCCAAATGTAGAAATTGCCTTTCATATATTTTTAACATTAATGGTCACAAATTGCTCAGCTGAGCGTTCATTTTCTCAGTTGAAGTATATTAAAAATACCAACAGAACAACTATGCAACAAGGCAGGCTGGATGCCTTATCTCTACTAAGTATAGAAGCAGATGTGTTACGTAAGATTAGTTTTGAGGATCTGATCAAAGACTTTGCAATTAAAAAAAGTAGGAGAAAACTTTTCAAATATAAATGAAGTGGAAGTATACAAAAATAAACATTATTTTCCATCTTACTGTAAGTTTTGTTTCATTTCAAAAAATAAAATTTTATTTTATGGTTTATTTTTGTTTATATTTTGAATTACATATATATGGGGCACCAAAATCTTTTAAGTGCTTAGGGCCTCTAAAGGTCTTAATCCGGCCCTGGTTGACACATGTTATTACATTATCATTTGTATAATTTAGGTCTCGGGGGTATGGGGGCAGAGCCCCCGTAAAGATCATGCATCACAAATTGATCGGTCCTAATGTTTTGCGGACAGTTCAGTATGTTACACCAGTTAGGTCAACTGTGCGCCCTTGATGATTGGTTAGGTTGTCATGATATTTTCATTTAAATTCATTAGTTTAAACGAAAATGACGAGTGCAACTTTTCTGGTTAATTTTGAGGTGTTTTGTACGAAACTGCCATCCGTTTCCTGTGCACAGGAAACGGATGCCAGATTCGTGCAGAACACCTCAAAATTGATCAGAAACGTTTGCTCTCATTATAAAGAGAGACTGGGTCAAAAAACGAATAATTACCGAAGTTTTAAGGGTATTATTATAGTATTACACCCGTCTAATGTCCAGCAATTATTATATGTTCATTAAGTAGATTTTTAAATTCTAAGACACTTTCCTTCTATAGCGTTTCCATCGCAAATGCTTCGTTTTTGAGATATAAACATTTTTTGGTGTGTATCTAGTGTGTGTTCGTACGTTCGTTTGTGTGTTTGTACGTTCGTTTGTGTGTTCGTTACATGTCTGCCCAATCACTGCGCTCCATCCATTTCGAATTTGAATTACTTTCGTACCAGAATGGAACACTCATTCCACTCATTCAGAAGTACATTAGGCCTGGCTCTGTGATTTATAGTGATTCCTGGGCTGCCTACAAGACTATAAGTGATTTAGGTTAGGATAGGTTAGGATAGGTTAGGTCAATTTTGAAGGTGAAATTTATGTTTTTCCTATGGTTTTTGATGTTTTAAACGAATCTGACCTTCAAAACTGTCGGAAATGACTCGTTTTCGATTGCCGGCTGGGGGGGGGGGGGGGTATCTCAAAAACGAGTCATTTCCGACGGTTTTGAAGGTCAGATTCGTTCAAAGCACATCAAAAACCATAGGAAAAACATAAATTTCACCTCCAAAGGGAGACGGGTGTAATACTATAAATTTACCGTTTTAAGTATGAATCTCAGTATATGAGCCTAGGCCTAATTGGCCAAGCCTCAGCCAGGCAAAGCCTTTGATGTGACACTTAGACTCATAAGAAGAACATAAGAAATTTTTATAGTGGGCACACTAGGGGCCACTTCGGCCCATCGAGGTGGCTCCACTATGTAAAAACTGCCTGTACATTGGCAATAACCAATTTTTACAAAACTAATTAAGTATCAATTTAAAACTAATTAATTATCAATTTAAAACTAAAGATAGAATCTCTGGATCCAGAGGATCAAAGTCATAATAGGCTACTATCCACAAATATGTTACACACTATATCTATTTATAACTGACATGCAAATATATCAGATCCAAAGAATCCAGTCAATTTCATTATGGTACCTGTAGTGATAATGTAAATAATTATCACTGACCATTACTGCTTCCTTATATTATTAATATTGCATATGTGTTTCAGTGTTTGCTTCCACTAATTTTGTTTTCTGCTTTTCAGATGTATGTTATGTTTTGAGTTGAATAAAGCCTTGTTTACGGGTCTATTCTTTTCATATAAATTTATTCAACTCATTCAATGATTCAGTCATTTAGAGAAGTCATTTAGATTCAGATGAGATTCAGCCATTCAGAGAGTCGATTAGCTTTGACATATTAGTTTAAAGTCACTTAGTCAGTTTTTGAAAATCAAAATATGGAACGTATATTATGCCCGGAAAAACTAGTCATTGATCCAAACGTTCCAAATGCGGAAAAAGAATTTAAGCACTGGCGAAGAACTTTTGAAAATTTCATCACAGAATGCGGAGATCAGGCCCCTGATAGAAATCGTTGTTTAGCAAGATATGTATCGGCTGATATATATGAGCACATTGCCGACGAGACGACTTATGGTGCCGCCATGGCGGTGCTTGAGAAACTATATGTAAAGAAAAAGAATGTAATATTCGCTAGGCATCTTCTCGCCACAAGACGACAACAGGTGTCTGAATCGTTGGACGAATTTCTCCAGGAATTGCACAGACTCAGCAAGCATTGCGATCTGAAACCTGTATCGGCGGAAGAATACAGAGTGGAACTTGTTCGTGACGCCTTTATCAACGGACTCTCCTCTGCGGTGATCCGGCAGCGTCTTTTGGAGAATGAAACCCTGACTCTCACGCAGGCATACGACCGGGCTAGAGCTCTTGACCTTGCGCAACGTAACTCAGAATCATACCAATCGGTTGGTCAATTCACTGCGGTCACAGAACTCTACCAGCCGTCTGGGGACACAACCACGTCAGCCTCTCAGCAAAATGATCACTGAGCGTTCTACGATTGCTGTTGCTACCGTAAAAAAGCAACAGTGTTGGTTCGTGGGGGTGGTATCCATCCCCGAGCCAAGTGTCCAGCCAAGAACTCTGATTGTTCATCATGTGGCAAAGTGGGTCACTGGGCGAAGGTCTGTCAGTCCAAGACAACTAAAAGAATTACCGCATCTATCTTTTCCCCCTCCCTTTGCTCAATCATAGCTGCAGTTCCACAGAGCCTGCGTTACTCTTGCATCACGGTTACGATCAATGGGCATCCAATTCCAGCCCTTGTCGACTCAGCAAGCACTAACAGCTTTATAAATGAAAAGGTCGCTCGTCGACTGCAGCTTTGTAATGAACCAGTACAGCAAGATATTACCCTAGCTATGACTTCAGTAGTCGCTCCCGTGACTGGGATCTGCATTACGGATTTGCAATTGAGCAATTGCGATTACCCGAGAACGCGTCTTGGAGTAGTGAGAGATCTATGCGGTGATATCATACTTGGCATAGACTTCCAGAAGCAGCATTCTTCGGTGACAATTGACTATGGTGGAGAGAAGCCTGAGCTCCGAATTTCCAATCAAAATATGCCACCTGTTGTTTGATTGCAGCGGACATACCAGAGCCTCTCCTATTCGCTAACATGAAGAGGGACGCTAAACCAATAGCCACAAAGTCTAGGGGCTTTGGCTCGACGGACCGAGAATTCATCGCCCAGGAGATCCGCAACCTCCTCTCCGAAGGTATTATCGAGCCTAGCACATCGCCCTGGAGAGCGCAGATAGTCATCGCAAAGGATGAGACAGAGCGCCACAGGAAGCGACTCTGTATCGACTACTCATGTGCGGTCAATATCTATACTGACCTCGACGCCTACCCGCTTCCTAGAATTCAAAACATGATCAATGATTTAGCAAAGTATAAAGTTTTCTCGACGTTTGATTTGAAGAGTGCATATTATCAAATACGTATCCATGATTCGGATAAGCCATTTACTGCATTTGAAGCAAACGGAAAATTGTACCAGTTCACCCGGGTACCATTCGGCGTTACTAATGGAGTTGCAGTCTTCCAAAGGGTCATCGACAAATTCGTTGAGGAAGAGGGTCTGTGGCGCATTTCCTTACCTAGATAATATCACTATCGCTGGACGGGACCAAAAGGAACACGACACTAATCTTGCAAACTTCATTGCGGCGGCTAGACGAAGGAATCTGACCTTCAACAAGTCAAAATCGGTAATATCAGCGCCATCAATCAACATACTTGGCTATCAACTAGAAAACGGTTGATCAAACCGGATCCGGACAGGTTAAAACCACTTCAGGACCTCTTACCTCCTACTAATTCTTCAGCGCTTCAGCGGATCCTTGGCATGTTTGCGTATTATGCGAAATGGATTCCTGAATTCTCCGATAAGGCTCGACCACTGTATCAAGCAAAAACGTTTCCTTTAAACCCCGAAGCCATCACAGCTTTTAATACCTTAAAGAAACTGCTCGGAACTGCCGCTCTTAGTAGCATTGATGACACGATTCCATTCGTTGTGGAGTGTGACGCTTCCGACGTGGCTGTGTCGGCCACCTTGAACCAGGATGGTCGCCCGGTCGCCTTTATGTCTAGAACATTAAATGTGAGCGAAACGCACTATCCTCCGTGGAGAAAGAAGCAACAGCCATAATCGAGGCTGTTAGAAAATGGTCTCACCTTCTATCTGGTCGACATTTCACCATCGTTACTGACCAGCGCTCTGTGGCTTTTATGTTGGACAATCGGAAAAGGACGAAGGTCAAAAATGATAAAATACAAGGATGGAGACTCGAACTAGCTTCTTTCAGTTACTCGATTCGTTATCGGCCAGGTAAAGATAACGTCGCTCCAGATGCACTTACTCGAGCCTTCTGTGCTTCACTTTCCCCATCAAGCCGCCTCACGGACATACATATTGGTCTATGTCACCCGGGTGTCACTAGGATGTTGCACTTTGTTCGGTCGAAAAACCTACCATTCTCTACCAGTGACGTAAGAAGTGTGTGCTCGTCTTGTCGTGTATGTGCGGAAATAAAGCCAAAGTTCTTCAGGCCGGCGAAAAGTACCCTTATCAAGGCGACCCATCCCATGGAGAGATTAAGTATTGATTTTAAGGGGCCGGTCCCATCCCGTACCAGAAACAAGTACTTATTCACTGCGGTGGATGAGTACTCTCGATTCCCTTTCGCCATTCCCTGCCATGACATGACGTCCCAGACTGTCGTGAGGTGCCTCGACACTATTTTTTCTCTTTGTGGTATGCCAAACTTTATTCACTCTGATCGAGGACAAGCGTTTCTGTCACGTGAGGTGCAGGAATATCTCACTAGTCGTGGAGTGGCGACCAGCAAGACAACCCCATACCATCCTATAGGAAATAGCCAGATTGAACGTTACAATGGCATAATCTGGAAATCCGTCCTGTGTTGGCCGTGAAGTCTTATGACATACCTGAAGACGAATGGGAGTTGGTTCTGCCTCAGGCCCTCCATTCTGTTCGCTCTTTGCTATCCACCTCTACCAACATGACCCCGCATGAAAGGTTCTTTGGCTTTCAAGAAAGTCATGTCAGGGCACATCGCTACCGACCTGGTTGATGACTCCTGGTCCTGTTCTCCTGCGTCGATTTGTCAGATCCCACAAGAGTGAGCCACTGGTGGAGGAAGTCGAGCTCTTGCAGGCTAACCCGACATACGCACACATTAAGTACCCAGATGGCCGTGAGTCTTCAGTGTCCCTACGGGATTTGTCACCCTGTCCTACTATTTCACCGCCTGCACCAGGCCCCACCACCGCATCACCTATACATCGGAGTGACAATATGCCCCGGGATGCACCTCCTAGTTTTCCTACAGATGCAGCAGATATGCCAGACAACATCGCCCTTCCTTCTGCTTATCCGGACGAACCAGTATTGCGACGTTCCACTCGAGAGCGTCGAGAGCCCCAACGTTATGGATGGTGATTTCTCTGCTAGGCGGGGAGAATGTCGTGATAATGTAATAATTATCACTGACCATTACTGCTTCCTTATATTATTAATATTGCATATGTGTCTCAGTGTTTGCTTCCACTAATTTTGTTTTCTGCTTTTCAGATGTATGTTATGTTTTGAGTTGAATAAAGCCTTGTTTACGGGTCTATTCTTTTCATATCAATACCAGTACCATGCCAACCAAAAATAAGTCACGGTCCATATCAATTGCGGACCAAGTCACAATTTACATCCATATACATTACAATATATATACTTAAGAGGAAAAGTGTAGGTGTGGCTGTAAAGACTGTACACTGTAGGGTGGATCGATTTTACATTTTTTTCGATTTCCATATTCTAATAGAGACAAAAACTTGCGCATGCATGAGAAAATAGCCTCTGCAAAATCTTAGCTTAATAGGTAATCATCTTCTGTCCCCGGCAGAGCGATGAAAATCATACTTTAGTAGTCAAAAACGTATTTTTCTTATAATTTTTAAAATATTTCAATATGCATCAAAATTATTCCTAATAACTATAAAGTCGATGAAAAAGACCTCATATGATCGTTTTTCCAAGCGCGTTGTCCTACGTTAATATCTTTTGCCCCCGGCAACAACGTCAAATTGAAAAAATAGATAATTTATATACATATTTTCAGATCGGCTCTTTGTCTTAAATAATGCATTTATATATTTCCCATAGCATTTATATCGTTGCTTAGGCATGAAATAACACACACGCAAAATTTTATGACTCTAGAGTAATATCTTCTGTCCCCGAGAAAGTCTAAATGTGGATTATAATTACGTTAATGCGATGTTATAAGTACGATAAGTACTAAGTACAGCTCCTCGCTTGCTAATTTTATAAAATTAGCAACCCAGAACTCACCACGAGGAGGTGGCTGTACGTCGAGTTCCACCCTATCCAGCCCCAACCACCCTTCCTTTGGCTGCATGTCGATTTACATACGGTAATCTTTCTTAGAATCAAATCGTGGAATTTTTGTTCGGGAGTGAAGACGGGAGCGGATGAATCCGTCCCTCTCTTCTGTTCCACTTACACTGGCAGAGGCTTCGGTTACTAATTTGATGAGTCTCTCGACCGCTTGAGTATGACAAGGGAATAGTGGGATCAGTCCATCAGGCTGGTCTCCCGTCTCAACAAACTCTTTTATTCGGGTATCAGGTATTGTTTTTGTAACGGGGGGTTCGGTCACCTCAGCCGTTTGCCAGTTGATCATTTCGTAATAGTTTTGACTATCGTAGAGCAGCTCAGGCATGGCGAAGGCTCGAATTTCCCCCGCTGGTGATTGTTTTGATCGTGCTTTTAATATTCTTCTCCATCCCAATTCTCTTATGTGTTGCTCATCGGCATGTAGCATGGAGATCAAAATATTTTCTGGGTGAGCAAAGAAAGAATTTCTACGGAGGACTTTGTTGGCGATTGTCTTAGATCTTTGAGGCATGGTCTGAGAGAGACGCATCATTTCGAAAAAATGTTTTGCGCCCTCAGTGAAACTGGAGTTTTTCTTTATCTTAAACCAAATTGGTGCGTAAACTGTCATAATGAATCGCACAATTTCGTTGAAGGTGCTGGAGGGTTCACTGGTTGAAACATAGAGGCGCAGAAATCTATTTGCTGTTGTCAGCCACCTGGAATGCGCCATCTTACCTGGATTTCGAGCCGCGAGAGCTGAAGAGCAGCTACCGCTCGACACTGCTCTGTAGATGCCTAACAAATATTTTTGGTCAGTGCTCAACTCGGCATCATCTATGTCAATGTCGGGAGATGGAATGGCATCGAATTCTGTAATTGGAAGTTTTTCGCAGTCGTTCAGTTGTTTTCCAACTGGTCCAGTAAAGCCCATTGGCCCAGTTGTTTTGCCGTCCAAGTCTTGAATGAGGTGTCGCAGTGATAATTCATTACCGTGTAATAGGCATATGATCCACTGAACTGGCCTTTGTAGTTTCATTTCAATCATACGAAGCATACGAATGCTATGGGAAATATATAAATGTATATAAATGTATAAATTACCTATTTTTTCAACATTTGACGTTGTTGCCGGGGGGCAAAAGATATTAACGTAGGACAACGCGCTTGGAAAAACGATCATATGAGGTCTTTTTCGTCGACTTTATAGTTATTAGGAATAATTTTGATGCATATTGAAATATTTTAAAAATTATAAGAAAAATACGTTTTTGACTACTAAAATATGATTTTCATCGCTCTGCCGGGGGCAGAAGATGATTACCTATTAAGCTAAGATTTTGCAGAGGCTATTTTCTCATGCATACGCAAGTTTTTGTCTCTATTAGAATATGGAAATCGAAAAAAATGTAAAATCGATCCACCCTACTGTACAGTAATGTAGAAATGTGTGTGCACCCATTTTGGGTCTCCCATTTAAAGGTGTTTGTGGGGCAAGTGAAGATCATGAGTTTTTCAATACCTCACAGTACTATGGGGGACACCGCTCAGCAGAGGAATCTCTTTAAATGGGGTGTGTAAGGACAGAGAGTATCCCCTAACCCAAGATGCTGCCTCCCTATATCCCACAACACCTGTGTTGAGCTGTGGGATCTATCACCCAAATGCACATAATATTTATGAAATAAACTAGTACCATTCATGCAATAAAAATGGGCTTAAACACCATCACCAGATGTCCCTTGCAGACATCAAACTATCCAACCTTCTTTTGAAAGAATCAAGCGAATCTGAAGTCACAACTTCTTCTGTCAGACTGTTCCAAAACTTAATTACTCTGTTTGTAAAACTATGTTTTCTTAAATTTGTTCTACATCTTGGCTTAAATAATTTCATACTATGACCTCTAGTCTGATTATTGTGATCTTTAATGAAAGAGACTCAAAATCTATCTTATCCAACCCTTTTATCATTTTATACACCTCTATCATATCACCCCTTAACCTCCTCCTTTTTAATGAGAACATGCTTAGATACGCCAGTCTTTCCTTATATGTCAATTGTCTTAGAGATGGGATCATTCTTGTTGCTCGTTTCTGTACTTTTTCCAGTTTTTCAATATCTTGTATCAAATAGGGACTATTAAATTGAATGCAGTATTCGAGGAGGGGTCTTACATATGAAATGTATAGTTGCTTTATAATATTGGGTGATTTGTATTCAATGTGTGTGTGCATGAGATTGAGTCTAGCATTTGCTTTATTTCTGATTACCATACAGTGATTTGAGGGTTTAAGTTCATTTGTCACAGTGACACCCAAGTCTTTCTCTTTATCATCATTTTTAATCCAAATTCCATTCATATTGTATTCAAATTCTGGATTTTTGGCCCAATATGCATAACCTTGCACTTATCAACATTAAATTTCATCTCCCACTTATCTGCCCAGGCTGTTACTCTGTCTAAGTCTTTTTGTATTGTCATTGCTCCTGCTACTGACTTAACATTATGGCCTAATTTTGTATCATCAGCAAATTTTGAGGTTTACATGATAGGCCCTTCTCTAGATCATTTATATAGACAACAAAAAGCAGAGGTCCCAGAACAGACCCCTGTGGGACTCCGCTCAATACGGGTCTCCAAGTAGACTTATTTCCATTTAGACTCTGCACTAAATGTAAGAAAAGTGGACTATTAAGTTTGGTGGTTACACAATCAGGGTGTAAATTGTATAACCAAGCTTAAACTAACTGGTTTCAGTAATCTAATTTAAACTCTTTGTTTTCAAGCAATTCTAGGTACGTCCTATAACTACGAAGGTTAACCGAAAAATGAAGTAATACTTATTTGATGAGCGTACGTACGGTTAACCTAATGATTGGTTAGGTTAGGTCGTGATATTTTCATTAGTTAGCTTTATAAAGCTAACTAAAGGCTAAAAGACCTAAAAGACTAACGAAAATATCACGACCTAACCTAACCAATCGTCAAGAGCGTACGGTTAACCTAACGATTGGTTAGGTTGTGATATTTTTGTTAGTTAGCTTTATAAAGCTAACTAAAGAAGGCTAAAAGACCTAAAAGACCACAATCCAAGATTAAGCACCTGGCTGAACCTCAATCCAAGAATAAGCACCTAACTCAGTCTTAGGTGCGCAATCTTGGATTGATCCAAAGAAATAGTTGAATCTGTATGGATAGATATTGGGCATAAAAATGCCAGAAAAATCAGGATAGGGGGTATCTATAGACCACCTGAGGGATGTTCAGTTGGAGGAATCCTCAAAAGTAAAGAAAATAAGTACAGTATGTAGAAAATAAACTTATTGATGAAATAAATAAAGCAATGACAAGCAATATTATTATTGTTGGAGATTTCAATTATAGGCATATAGACTGGGAAATATTACAAACACCAGAAAGTAATGAGAGATTCTTAGACTGTATAATTGAGAACGGTTTAACCCAGTTAGTAAAGGAGCCAACCAGGGTCCAGGGCCGATGCCATTCTAGATTTAATTCTAACAAATAATCCAGATACTTTCCAGGATATCTCAGTTTCAGAAACACTAGGTTCAGTTGATCATTGTATCCTTCGGTTTAATATTGTTTGTAATTCAAGACCTAGTGAAAAATAAGTAGAAATCCAGATTTTAAAAGAGGAAATATAAATGGACTAGTAAATGATCTGTATCTAATAAATTGGACAGATATTCTACAGCCTGAACAGACAGTAACTAGTATGTGGGAAAAATTTAAAAGTATAATAATGAACATACAAAGGAAGCATATCCAACAGTGTAAAATCAGAACTGGAAAAAATAAAAAGCAACCTTGGATAAACTGCAATGTAAAAAGAGCAATCATAAAAAACAAAAGCATTTCATAAATTCAAAAGAACTAAAAATGGCACAGACTCCGAAATATATAAAAGTAAACGAAGCATTTGCAAGAAAGCAATCAGAGATAGCAAACGAGACCTGGAAAAAAGCCTAGCCAAAAATTCAAAAAACAATCCTAAGAAGTTTTTCAGTCACTTCAATTTGAAAAGTAGAGTGAAAAAGAAAATTGGCCCCCTCCATATAGATCTACAGATCTACAGAAGCAAAGGCTAACAAAGACCCTAAGATTCACTCTAAGGTTAGCCCGAGAGAAAGGAAAAAGTAGGGGGTTAAGAGAAGAGAAGAGAATAATGGGTTCAGTAAGGAGGAACACCTATCACTCGTGGGTTAACATTCATTCAGAAAAAGAGAAAAAAGACTCACAGTCATCATCCGCCGGCCACTGCCGACAAGTCAGAAAAATAGTCAGAGAGAATAGGAGAGGGGTGAAAGATGAAAAGAAGTAAAATAAGAACACTTACAAACCATGCAAACACAGTCTTAACTCACTGTCATACCATGCAAACTACAAACATGCAAGAAAAGAGAGTTACAGACATGCAAAGTAAGGAGAGGATAAAAAAAAAAAAAAGTAAGTAAAGTTAAACAAAAAGTGGGTTAGTTTACGTTACGAGCTACATCTACGTTCGTGTCAGTCTAATTTTTTTTTTAAATAATTTTATTGCTGGCATCACACGCTGGCATGTCACAAGCTGGCATTAATCGTCAATAGACTCATCCTCGACCACCACCCCAGAGCTCATGTTGCTAATTGTTTTTTTTTGTTTTTTAAACAACGTTAATATTTTTAAAATGTCTGTCAAGACGGTTCTTAAACACATTAACGCTGGTAGAGTTCACGACGGGCGCGGGAAGATTATTCCATTTATCAATTACTTTAAACGTAAAGAAGTTTTTAGCGATATTAGTGATGAAACGTCTGCCACGCAACTTAAATCCGTTATTACGAGTATTACTATTATCGAAAGTGAACAATTTGTCAAAATTTACGTTATCGATGTTATTAACGATTTTGAAAACTTCAATAAGCTCCCCCTTAATCTCCTAGTTTGCAAGACCCGATGCTTTGAACAATGGAAAGAGTTGTCTATGCGCCTTCAGTTGAATGCTACAATAGATAATGCACATCAGTTGCAAATAAAACATGCTACTGCTAAGTGGAAAGAAATACTGAGACGAATTTATGACTGCATCATGTTTGTTAGAAAATCTAGAAGAGGAAGAACCATTGTTGTCCCAAGGCGATATGATGACTAAGCTGATTGATGCAGCATTGCTTGTATATATTAAGTTAAGGTGTATATATATCAATCTCATAATTGTAAGGTTAGTGAAAAATTCACTTAATTTAGAGCTAGCATTTTTGGGCTCTTGTGGCATCAGTGTTTGGGACTCTGGTGGCATCATTTTGGGGCGCTGCGCGTCCTTTCTACTCGTTTGTGGGATGTCGTACGTACAGGGTGTGGTCTGATAGAGAGCTCTCTTGCAATTCAGTTTGGTTGTTTAGATACAAGATTGTTGCATCGTGCAATAGTCCAGGTTGCGTTGTTGTTGCAAGGTTGAGAAAGAAGACCATAAATAGTACCCCTTTTGTTTTTATATTAAATTCATGTAACTAAGGTCTAAGGTAGGCCCGCATCGAGTCAGCAACCCTGAGGTAGGACCTAATAGGATCTCAAATCCGTAAGTTTTAATTTTAGCTTAACTTGGGCTGTAGGTAGAACTGGCCCTTTAGAATTTGGCCGTTCACGGCTCAGCTGGGATTTTGAACCCAACAAATAAATAAAATAATGTTCTTGGCAAAACAAGATCTTGCATTCCGAGGCCCCTATTAAGGACCGGGTCCAAGATACCGAGGCAGGTGTTGGAGGCTGAACCGTATACTACACTGCCATAGTCCAGCTTCGACTGGACCATGGAAGTGTAAAGACGAAGGAGAGAGCGTCGGTCTGCGCCCCATGTGGTGTGGGAGAGGTGATCTTGTAGAGCGAGGGGACGCTGGAGGGACTGCTTCAGTTGTTTGATATGAGGAACCCAGTTGAGCCGTCGGTCTAGAATCACGCCCAAAACTCGTGTGGAGGGTACCACCTCAAGAGGATTGCCGTATAGCGTGACAGAAGGAACAGGAAGGGTTGCGGGTCTTCTGCTGAAGAGCACACACTTGGACTTCGGGGTGGAGAGGCGGAAACCCACCGACGTCGCCCACCTTTCCACCCGGTAGATGGCGAGCTGAATTTGCCGTTGAACTACGGACGGCTCCCGCCCTGCAAAGTAGATCGCAAGGTCATCCGCGTAGATGGAAGAACGGATGTTGGGTGGAAGGCATTTTGAGACTGTGTTCATGACGATGGAAAAGCATAGAACACTGAGGATGCTTCCCTGTGGGACCCCGTCCATCTGCACGAAAGTGTCTGAGAGGACTGAGCCCACCCGAACTTTAAAGGTTCGGGAGGATAGGAAGCCCCTGATGAAGGTCGGCATGGCTCCTACGAGCCCTAGACTTTGGAGCTGACTAAGGATTATTGTCCGATGAGTGGTGTCGTAGGCCTTCTGGATGTAAAAAAATATTGCTAGGACGAATTGTCCACTGTCAAGTGCATTCTGTATGTCACGACTGAGAAGCAGGAGGGGATCAGTGGTGGATCGAAATTGTCTGAAGCCGGACTGGGTAGCCGGGAAGGAATTACTATTTTCGAGGAAGAACGATAGTCACGTCGCGACCATTTTTTCGAAAATTTTGCAGGCACAACACATTAGGGCGATTGGTCTGTAGTTTGTGGGATCAAGGGAAGCTTTGCCGAGTTTGGGGATAGGGATTATGTAGGCCTCCCTCCACCGGGAGGGAAAGGCGCCCTCTATCCGTATGCGGTTGTATAGTAGGGTGGAGCGATTTCCCTGATTTTCGAAATGACATTAATAATAGTGCGGAAAATGTGCTATTGTATGTTGAATGCAAAGTGGCAAAACCGTTTTTCTCTAAGACAATATCTTCAGGTGCCAATATGCCAATGAATTTCCAATAAAAACTTAAAACCTCTTTATTTTGACGAAAAATTACATACAGCGACTCCGTAAATAAACAGATTTATATGTAATAGTACCCCACACATGGTGACGATTGGCATATTGACGCCAATCGCCATAAAATCATCACGCCAATCACCATAAAATCATCACGCCAATCACCTACGTGTGTGGCCAGCATAACACAGTGTGTTAGTGTTACACCAGCTGTTGCCGCGGTAAGGTGTTACGCTCTGTCCACTTGCGCAATCACATCAGATCCTTTCACTATTTAATATTTGATGTTGCATTTCAGCACATTCTCTTGCACTTTTGTGATCTTGTTTTTATAAATTTGGATTATATATTATAAATCTTGTATAGTAAAAGATTTATAATCAGGTCAGACATGGCAACTAAAAGAATGCCTCGGCAGTCAAGAACAACGGACTGTCACATATTTGGCAATGGAGAAGAACTGAGTCATCGTGTTCTACCAACATTTGAGGGTGTTATGAAATGCTATATATATGAAAGAAGACGACTGAAAGAAGAGTTAAACAATAAAAATCCTTCTGTTCATGAAATATCATCGGCGGTTGCAGAAAACTTAATTTCATTATACAATAAAGCATCAATTCCAATTGTATCCTTCAACCGCGTTGTAAAGAAAATAAAAGATTATCATACAAAATATAGATCTATATTAAAACAGCCTAAAGGTATGAAACAAACGGAGTCTTACTTAGATAAGTGCCAAAAATTTAAAGATGATGCTCAAAATCTTTTTGATATGGCCGCTTGTAAATGTAAAGACTTTCACTCCTGCAAATGCCCAAAATCAAATCGAGTACCGAAACATGAACAAGAATTCCTAAAAGACCAAAGAACAAAAAGAAAAATGGCCATAGGATCAGTTGATATTTCTGCTTCTAAAAAAATACAATTAGCACAAATTAGAAAAAGCAGTAGAGATTTGGATCTTTCAAAACAACTGCCAGTAATGTCATCGACTTCATATTCAGAAAGTTTTCAATTTGAAGATATATCTTCTTCAACAGATACAGAAAAAGAATCTGACGAAACATTTGATGAGCCAATCTCCGTAAAACGGAAACGCATCAGAAGCGAACGCGGAAAAAGTCGAAACATAAAATCTCTGAAGCGATCACGCTTCCCTTCACTTGCAAAAGCTTGTGATCGTACAGGTATTTCAGATAGAGCAGCTGCCATAATAACAAGTTCTATTTTGCACGACATTAAACAAACATCTGAGCCTGATCCATCCCTGGTAATAAATCGCAGTAAAGTGCGCAGAGCTAGGAAGCATCAACGTGATGAGCTTCAATAGGATGCTAGCGCAGAAAAAACAATTATGAGTATTTATTTTGACGGTCGCAAAGATAAAACTATTGTCCAAGAAGAGAAAGGTTCTAAATTTTATCGTAAAGTTGTTGTGGAAGAGCATGTAACCTTGGTAGCAGAACCAGACCGAGTGTATCTAGGGCACTTTACTTCTGAATCTGGGACATCTAAAAGTATATGTAAAGGAATATGCGATTTTTTGAATACACATAACGTTGATTCTTCAAATTTAGTTGCTATGGGATGTGATGGAACTGCTGTGAACACAGGAGCGAAAGGTGGAGTCATTCGGCTTATGGAAATGCATCTCAATATACCTTTGCAATGGATTGTGTGTCATTTACATGCAAATGAGCTTCCTTTACGCCACCTCATGGAGAAATTGGATGGAAAAACAACTGGACCTCGTGAATTTGTTGGCATCATTGGCCAGCATTTGCAGAAATGTGAAACACTTCCGGTTGTTCATTTCGAAAAAATCGAAGTTGAAATTCCATCTATTGACAAAGACGACTTGAGCACGGATCAAAAATATTTGTTTGATATTTATCAAGCCGTTTCAATTGACGAATGTAGTACTGACCTATCAAGACGAAATCCCGGGAAGATGGTGCACTCTAGGTGGTTAACCACTGCAAATTGTATTCTGAGATTATACGTAGCTACACCTGAACCTTCTGATGATTTGAAAAATTTGGTTTCGTATGTTATGCACGTATATATCCCAATGTGGTTTACAATCAAACAAAGCAAATCAATTGCATATGGAGCTCCTAATGTTTTCAAAACCATTCAGTATTCCCGAATGTTGAACGATTCTGTTCGAGCAGTTATTGAACCAGTGATCCAAAGAAATGCATTTTTCGGTCATCCAGAAAACATACTTTTGAGCATGATACAAGATGAGCGTAGCCATGTAAGAGTACTTGGATGGAGAAGAATAAAGAAAGCTAGAGAAGAATATCGTGGAAAAAGTCTTAGACTCTTTAAAATCTCAAAGTTAAATTTCGAAGCCACAGACTACACAAACATGACTAATGGCATGACATCGCAGTAACTGAACCTCCAATGACGCGTGATTGTGTTTCCGACGATGAAATTGACACAATGATTGCTAATAGAGAAGTGAAGGATTTCAACAAGATGCCATGCCATACTCAAGCTGTTGAACGAGTCATCAAGTTAGTTACAGAAGCATCGTCTGCTGCGTGTGGAGCAGGATCTAGAGACGGATATATTCGATCGAGAATGGTAGCACGGAAAATGATGCCCTCATTTGAAACCAAATCTGAGTTTCGAATATAATTAGATATTGACTAAAGTTTTCATTACATAAGTCAGGTCCATATGGTTGGGTGGTAGGGTTGGGCATGGGTGGAACTCAACATACATCCACCTCCTCGTGGTGAGTTCTGGATCATTCGGGCTGTATACGAATTTACGTGACAGTCAGAATGAACGAAGAGCTGTATTTATGGAACCAATTATTTATTTATTATCTGGAAATAAAAAATCAGTGCAAATAATATAAAAGCTATTTCCGTACATTGAAAAACTCAATATTTAAATCAGTTAAATTTCCTTATATCACTTGTCTGTAAAATACCATTTTTTTCAGAATAAATTCATAAATTTAGGTAATAACATTGGTACCTGGAGATGTATCCTTAGGAGGCTACAACTTTTATGCGTGCTTACTATCAGGTCACAGCATATTTTGCGCACTATTAGGAATCTTAATTCAAAACTTACATAGAACTTTCCATTTATGCCTTTTACTGAATATTGCTATTTTTTTTGCATATAATCTACATATTTGGAGTAAGATTGGCACCTGAAGATATTAAGTTAAGGTGCTATAACTTTAGAACGCACTTACTATAAGGTTTTGGTCCATTCTCCACAGTATTACAATCCATAATTCAAAAGTTACAAATAAATTTCCAGTTGTCCATTTTTTCTAAATGTCAGTATAATTTCGCAATATATTCATAAATATGGAGTGAGATTCAGGGGCGGATCCAGGAATTTAAGCAGAGGGGGGTCCAGTCTTGGTGGGGCTCGTTACTGATATGTCCTCGGCCGAAGGCCGAGGACGCGCGAGCGAAGCGAGCGCCAGGGGGGGGTGCCAGAGGGGGGGCGTTCCCCACCTCAGTAGGAAATGTTCATATTTGAAGATAGCTTTATATGGATTTGAAGTATAGTCCCGTTATCAAAATCCTGCTTGTTCACACACCCAGGCCAGGTCTGAAATGTCTCAGGATCGGACATAAACTTTTTTTTCTTTATTCTTTTTAAGGAAATTAATTTTGTGGCAACCGGGATACATGTACTTTAAGCCATTTTAAGTCTTCAGGTCTTATTTTTCATATATAGGAGCAAACAAACGCAATCGAAAAATCGTTGGTCACCGTGAGCAGGGGGGGGGGGGGTCCGGACCCCCTCGACCCCCCCTGGATCCGCGCCTGAGATTGGCACCTGAACATATTAATGTAGGAGGCTAGAAATGTAATACACACTTTGTTTCAGGTCATAACACATTTTCTACACTATTACGAACCATGTTTCAAAAGCTTGTGGAAAAAAACCCCAAAACACTCCACCCTATTGTATAGGTCTAGTAGGAAATTTTGTAAGGTAGGGTGGGTGTGCTGGATCATGCTGTAGGGGATACCGTCCGGGCCGAGACAAGGGGATCGTCGAGAGGCCAGTGCCGCCTGTAGTTCACGCATGGTGAACAGTCGGTTGTAGGAGCTGTCTATGGGCGGTGAAGAGGAGCTATTTTTAGGGGCGGGTACGAGGGAGCTAACTGCAGAGGAAGAAACGGCGGCGAAAGTAGAAGCTAGATGGTTTGCCACTGATTTTGGCTCGTATAGGAGTCCGTCGTTAGTCCGGAGTACCGGGGGTCGGGAGGGGACATGTCGTCTCTCGACGCCCGTACCTTCTTCTAGATGGTAGCCGAACGTGTGGTGGTGGTGGTGGTGACGCCGGATACAAAGGCACGCCAAGAAGCTCGGCGCGCGGTCTTCATTGTGCGGCGGGCGACCCTGGCCCGCTGCATCTCCGTGCGATGGATGGGAAGTCGCGTACGGTAGAACCGTAGAGTAGCCGTCTTCTTGGCGCATACGGCCTCCGTGCACTCTGGGGTCCACCAAGGTACCCGTCGGGCGCGGGGGTAGGTGGAGGATCGCGGGATGCTAGAGCACGCAGCCGCTACCATGTTTGATTCGAAGTATGCGATACACTCATCGGAGGATGGGAAGTTGGCAGTCGTTCGGGTTGTATATGTATCGTCGTGGAAGCGGGACCAATTAGCTTTTGCAGTAATCCATTTCTCCAGTACCCGAACGGTCTGGTCGGGCCAATTGAGCGTGAGTTGAACTGGGAAATGGTCACTTCCATAATCCTCTTGGAGGATTTGCCATGAGAAATCTAGGAGGGCATCGGTCGAAATGAAGGACAGGTCTATACAGGATGGAGTGCAGGTGGTGGCATGGTAGAATGTAGGAGAGCCATCATTGAGGCACTCAAATGAGAGCTCGGTCATGATGTTGATCAGGGTCGGGGCCATATAGGTGGAGTGTGTCTCTCCCCACATGGGGTGGCGACTATTGAAATCGCCCAGTAATAGAAAGGGCCTGGGGAGTTGTTGTACCACCTCCACCAGGTCATCGCGGGAGACTTGAGTGTGTGGAGGGAGGTATATTGAACAGACGGTGTACTGTATATCCAGGGAAAGCCGGGTAGCAATCACCTGTAACGGAGATCGGATAGGGGAGATTGTAGAAGGGGACTGCGTGGTGGATGAAAATGGCAGCCCCCTTTCGAGTGCAGGTAGGAGACGGGGTGGTGATGAAAGAATATTCAGTCGGACAGGACATGGGTCTGGTCCCCAGGATGAATTCCTGGAGACAGACACACACCGGACGGGAAGTGGCAATCAAGGAATTAAGGCCTTCGTAATTCGTGAATATTCCTCTGCAGTTCCAGTGTACTATTGTAGTTTTCGGGGGATCCATTATTTGATGATGGGGGATGGGTAAAGGTATAGGTGCGAAGAGGCTGGAGTGTGAAGGTAGATTTGAGGTTCGCGAAGGCGAAGGATGGGTTAGGAGTATGGCTGGCTATCTGCCGTTCACCAGAGAAGGAATCGGTCGGCCTGTCGATCTCCGCGGAGACCGCGGGGTCGAGTCACCCGAGCGAGACCGAGGCGTGGATCATGGCAGCTTGGAGATTGTCGTGGGCTCCGATGGTGCGAAATTTCTTGATGAGCTTTTGTGTTCCGGCCATGGGGGGGGGGGCGTTTTTTTTCCAAAATTGGCACCTTCCCGCCTGTCTGGGGTCTCACGACGGACCCCAGGTGGCGATAGGGGATGCCAGAAGGACTCGGCAGGTGGGAGGGAGGGAGGACGTGCTCAGAGAGGCTGACAGGGTGTGGGCCGGGGATTTTAGGGGAGCAGGTACAGTGGGGTTGGGAGGAGATGAATCAGAGTGTTCTCGTGGAGGGGTAGAAAAAATGGCAGCAAGAGGCAAGGGCAGGTCCATGAGACTCACGGGCGCAGCCGAGTTCCCCTCACCGTGTAGCTGCGCCAGAGCCGCATCAACTGGATCCTCGGGGGAGAGGATGTTGTCCAGATTAGATCTCGTCGTGGGGGGTGGGTCATGTACTTCGGCAACTATTGTCAGAGTCTGTCGGGGTAGATTAATGGGACTTCTGCGGTGGGGCTGTTTGGTCCTCATAGGTGAAGTGGGCGGTGTGAACTTCGTAGGGTGGAGTGATTGTTTAGTTTAAAAAATCAGGGGTGTTAAATAGTTGTCAAATGTCTAAAAATGAGCATTGGTGGTTGCTGGTTATATCGCATCAGCAACCACACTCTATATGTGCCACGCCCACATGCGACTCAAAAAACCCCTTTATTTTACCTATTTGGGGCTCTATAATAGCTAGAAGCACAATCTAAAAAGTGCATCTTATGATTTTTTGATGCTGAGAACAACAAAATTATTTTCAAAAGTGTACATTGATGTATAAACATATTTTTTGAGAGTTAAATTAAAATCAGTAGCTGTTTTTGTCCAACCTACTTTATATTTACTTCTATTTTTCAGAATTTTTATAACCTATTCAATTAACACTAGTTTAACATCTTCAAGATTTTTAGTTACTTATGAAACGTAGAAGCCAGACAACAAAAGTTTTACATGGTGGCCATAGTTTTCCATCTGTGATAGCGTGGGGTAGACACCCCAGTTAGGTTACTTAGGTTCTAGCAAACAATCAAAAGCACTTACCGATGCGTTGAATTAGATATTCCTTTGGAAGCCTACCATTAGATTTCTGTGTCCCACAAACGGCCTACCTAACTCTCTCTTACATTACCAACTTAGAAGCTATAGACATTACCCCTAACTATACTTAAGTACGGACAACTTTCTACCCCATTTGTCACCTTAGAAACACCACCTAATTACACTCAGCACCAATGATTAGGTCAGATCGGAAAAAACATCTCTAGGCTAGCCCAAAACAATACGAACAGCCGCGTTGGTTCGTTTATGACTTGCTCTTGCCATTCAGCTTAGATTTAGTGATATTTCCCCTTTAGTGACTTTTAGACTATATACATATACATACATACACGTCACCTCACTCCTCCCCTACAAGTTTAGTCTGTCAGGGGGATGAGGGACCCTAGACGACCTGCGGAGCGGGGTTGATGTAGTAGGATTAGGTGCAACCTGTATAGGCGGGCGAGTTGAACCATTTTCCGGAGGATCAGTTCTCTCTTCCGAAGACTCTGGTCTTCTGCAATTCACGTTCCCATATCTGGTCCTGATGGCGTTTAATAGAACGACCATCTTCTAGTTGGCACTTGAAGGAAACAGGGCCCGTTCTCTCCTGGACAGTTGCAGGAACCCATTTTGGTCCAGCCCCATAGTTGCGAATCATAACTGGATCATTAGGTTGCGCCTCTATAACTCTCCCTCTTTTAGTGTCATGGTACAGCTTCTGTTTTTCCTGATGGCGTAAAACTCGTTGTTGTAACGTTTCGTTTGGACGTAACAAATCGAAAACTGAACGAATTCCCCGGCCAATCAGAAGTTTAGAGGGAGACACCCCCGTCGTGGTGGTGTGTTATTCGATATTTAAACAAAAATTTATCCACCACCACTTGCATTTCCTCCCCACGAGAATGACGCAAGGCCGACTTGAAAGTACGGACCATGTTTTCCGCGAGACCGTTAGTAGATGGATGGAAAACACTAGACCGGACATGTCTAATGCCATTTAGGTGGACGAAGGAACGAAATTCCTCACTGGTAAAACAAGTACCATTGTCGGAAACCAGGACTATGGGTAAATCCCATCGAGCGAAAACTGAACGGAGTAAGCGAATAGTAACACCCGAAGTCGTGGAAGTGGTTGGAAAAATTTCCACCCACTTAGAGTAGGCGTCCACAATGACTAGGAAATAATATTATTTATAGGACCTGCATAGTCAACATGGATCCTATGCCATGGTATAGTAGGCCATTCCCAAGGATGAAGTGGACTTTTCCTTGGGAGATCTCTGTTCTCTAGGCAGCTTTGACAGGAACGAACCAATAATTCGAGTTCTCCATCTAAACCAGGCCACCAGAAATAAGCTCTCGCCAGCTCTTTCATTTTTGTTGCGCCCATGTGATCAGCGAAGTTCCTTCACTAAATTCGACCTGCCTTTATTTGGAATAATCACTCTGTGGCCCCATAAAAGACAGCCATTTTGAATCGAGAGGCCAGACTGACGTTGATAAAAAGGCTGTAATTCACTCTCAACCTTAGTAGGCCATCCAACTGAGCAGAAATGGATGACCCTAGACAGAATAGGGTCTGATTTTGTCCACTGTTCTATTTGTACCGCAGATACTGGAGTGGATTCCAAAAACTCCACCAAGTGAACCCATTCTGTAGGTATAGGTACACAATCATCTGGATTTTCTAAGGGCAACCTACTTAGCACATCAGCCGTACCTAGAAGTTTACCTGACCGATGTACTAAGTCAAATTTATAGGCTTGTAGAATCAGTGCCCATCGTTGAATCCTACCAGAGGCCATAACTGGCTTACGGTCAGTAATTAGTTTAAATTCATGACCCCATAGAGAAATGAATTTTTTTTTACTGCAAATACTAAGGCTAATGCTTCACGTTCCACTTGTGCATATCGTTTTCAGTCTCAGTTAGTGTTCTAGAAGCAAAACAGATAGGCCTATCTACACCATCAATGTGGTGAGATAACACTGCCCCAATTCCATAAGAACTGCTGTCTGCTGAAACTACGAGAGGAAGTTTAGGATCATAATGCACTAGGAGTGTGGACTTTAGTAGTACGTCCTTGGAAGCCTCAAATGCTTCCTTTTGAGTTTTCTCCCATCTCCACTGTTCCCCAGATCGTAATAGCTTATTTAGGGGTTCAAGGAAAGTCGATGCATTAGGCAAAAATTTCCTATAAAAGTTTAGGAGACCTAAATAAGCTTGTAACTGTGTGATGTTTTGTGGAGGTGGTGCATTTTTTTATTGCTTCTAGTTTATCCATCGTTGGATAAATGCCTGAGGCATCTATGCAGAACCCTAAATATGAAACCTCGTTAGTGACCCATTAACACTTTTCTCTTTAGCTTAAGTCCGGCATCCCGGAGTCTTTTTAGAACCGTGGTTAATCTAGTTAGGTGTTCTTTCTTAGACGAACCCGAAATGAGGACATCATCTAAAAAGCAAAGTACCCCTGGAATGTGACCTAGAACTTGGTCCATTGTCCTCTGAAAAATACCCGGAGCCGATGCTATTCCATAGCATAGCCTATTGTACTTATATAGGCCTCGGTGCGTATTTATGATAGTTAATTCTTTAGAGTTTTCATCTAAACTTAGTTGAGCATAGGCTTGGGACATATCGAGTTTTGTGAAATATTTACCCCCAGCAAGAGAGCTAAATAATTCATCAGGCTTGGGTATAGGATAGCAATCTAGAAGGACGGCTCTATTTGCTGTTAAAGGTAATCTCCACATAACCGCACGGACTTGTCCGGTTTTAGCACAGGAACTACTGGGGCAGCCCACTTAGCGTGTGTGACTGGTTCAATAATTTTATCTTTTAGCAGCCTGTCAATTTCTAAATCTACCTTCTCCCGCAGTGCATGCGCAATTGAACGAGCCTTACAAAATTTCGGAGTTACATTAGGATCTACTTCTATGCAGACCTGATGGCCTTTTAGGTTGCCTACTTCAGGCCCAAAAACAGAAGAAAACTCCCTTAACAATGAGTCTATGTCAGATGGATATGAGGTGTATGCACATCTGCCTGACCCTTTGGCAAGATTTTGTCAATCGGTATTTTCAAAGCGTCAATCCAATCACGGCCTAGTAGAGTAGGCCCTTGCTCATCCACCACTAAAAGGGTTAAGGGATGAGACAAAGTTTTCTGGTTAAGTGTAACTGTGACGTATGCTTCTCCACAAATAGGTATTTGTATGTCCCCATACTACTTCAAAATAGTTTTAGATACATGTAGTTTAGGTGTGTTTTTGAAAATCTTATCAAAAACTGCCTTGGACACGACCGTCCGGGAAGCACCCGTATCTAATTCTAGAGGAACTGTGATTCCATTTAGGCCTACCTCTACAATATATGGGCCTGTATTTTTCCCACTTTGCTGCTCATAAAATAGGTACTCCACTCCAATGTTCGAAGTATTCCCCTTTTGAGGATTTACACTAGAAATGTTAAAATTAGAATTTTCACCCTTCGTTTTCTTTGAAAAACACACTTTAGCTATGTGGCCTATTTTACTACAGTTTCGGCAAACTGCTTCTTTAAAAGGGCAATCCTTCTTCCAATGGTGTTTTCCACACCCTGTACATGGCTTGGAAGGCTTAGTAGAATTAGTAGGCTTAGTCGTATTCGCCTCATACCTTTTATTTGTCTGTCTAGTAGCTCATTAGGTCTGCCAGGCCTAGAAGATTTAAAGCTATTTACGTGTTGGGCTTTACTACTGTGATTTCCAAAAGCTCTAACATCTTTAGCAGCTGCTTCTCTAGCCGTAGCTATTTCTACAGCCTGACTAAAAGTTAGGTCCTGTATGGCTAATAGGGCTCTCTGGGTAGACTCCTCTTTGAGACCCATTACAAACCTATCTCTTAGCATTTCATCTAATTTGTCCCCAAATTTACACGTACGGCTATGGCTTTTTATTCCTGCAACAACTCTGCAATGCTTTCATTTCCCGTCTGATGCCTTGAATAAAATTTGAAACGTTCATAGATGAGAACTACTCGGGGTTTGTAGTGATCGGTTAGGGCCTGTACCAATTCATTATAGGTGCAGGTTTCCGGTGCTTTAGGAGAAACTAGGTCCATAACTAAACCAAACGTTTTAGGGCCTATTATAGTTAAAAAGGTAGGTACTTTCTTAGCATCAGGAATGGAATTTGCCTCGAAAAACAACCTCACCCTAGTGGCATAAGCTTCGAAGTCCTCCCCAGAGTCTTCGTAGGGGCTTATATGGCCAATCACCGACATGCTAGAGCAAAACCGAATTAGGCCAAATCACGTGAAGTATGGAAAACTGATGAGTGGGTAGTTGGAGGTAACGAAAATGGTTCACTGAGTACGTAGGTAGTTAATCTAACAATTATTAAATTCCTTTTATGTCAATAACTGGGTGGATGAAACCAATTGGTTGCTCACCAGAGTTATTCTCCACACTAGTATTTAAATACTGTGAGAGAAGAGCGTGCTCGGTAATAGATACACATTACCGCTCAACCAACCGAGGAAAAAACCAAGACAACGCTGGTGGAAAAAGCCCCGCGAAGAGGAGAACAAAGGGGGAACGAAAACGAACAACGGGGCGAGAGGACGGAACAGGGAAGGACGAGAACAGAACGAAAAAGATCCCCACCAGCAAGTACGCTCTCGACAATTAAACAGGAAGGAGAAAAGAGACTCTCTAATAACTAACAGTAAGTGACTAATTGTGTTTTTAACCCAGCAAATTAATCACATTAAATTAAGCTGGGTCAGACAAGTTAGGCCTACATTGTGGCCTAAGACCCAGCATCAACTCATAGCTTAACAAAGGTGAAGGTAGATTGCCCTAACCTAATTTGGTGAGGAATCCTACTGTGGACCTCAATTTATCTGCCCGCTCTGGACCATTTCCGGAATCTCTAGGCTGACCCCTCTAGGCTAGACTTGATCTACTCTATAGTTAGACTGGAGATATAAGGGGTGGGTTAATTGTGGACCAATTCATACAGAGCATTTTTCGCATGAAGTAGGTTAGATTAGGTTTAAATTTGATCTAGTTACTCCCCAGTTAGGGCTGAGTAGGAATTAGTTTTAGAGTTAGGGCTGAGTAGGAATTAGTTTTAGAGTTAGGGCTGAGTAGGAATTAGTTTTAGAGTTAGGGCTGAGTAGGAATTAGTTTTAGAGTTAGGGCTGAGTAGGAATTAGTTTTAGAGTTAGGGCTGAGTAGGAATTAGTTTAGAGTTAGGGCTGAGTAGGAATTAGTTTTAGAGTTAGGGCTGAGTAGGAATTAGTTTTAGAGTTAGGGCTGAGTAGGAATTAGTTTTAGAGTTAGGGCTGAGTAGGAATTAGTTTTAGAGTTAGGGCTGAGTAGGAATTAGTTTTAGAGTTAGGGCTGAGTAGGAATTAGTTTTAGAGTTAGGGCTGAGTAGGAATTAGTTTTAGAGTTAGGGCTGAGTAGGAATTAGTTTTAGAGTTAGGGCTGAGTAGGAATTAGTTTTAGAGTTAGGGCTGAGTAGGAATTAGTTTTAGAGTTAGGGCTGAGTAGGAATTAGTTTTAGAGTTAGGCCGGCGGGACCTACGCTATAGTACGGTAGCTTACCCACACAAACAAACCAAATCGGACGACCCACTAGGCTACATCCAATTTTCCAAACAACCACTTGAACCCAATGAGCCAAATTTAACCCAATGAGCCAAATTTAACCCAATGAGCCAAATTTAATCAAATGAGCCAAATTTAATCAAATTCAGTCCAATGAGCTTAATCGAATCCCATCTTCGTCGCCAAATGTGATAGCGTGGGGTAGACACCCCAGTTAGGTTACTTAGGTTCTAGCAAACAATCAAAAGCACTTACCGGTGCGTTGAATTAGATATTCCTTTGGAAGCCTACCATTAGATTTCTGTGTCCCACAAACGGCCTACCTAACTCTCTCTTACATTACCAACTTAGAAGCTATAGACATTACCCCTAACTATACTTAAGTACGGACAACTTTCTACCCCATTTGTCACCTTAGAAACACCACCTAATTACACTCAGCACCAATGATTAGGTCAGATCGGAAAAAACCTCTAGGCTAGCCCAAAACAATACGAACAGCCGCGTTGGTTCGTTTATGACTTGCTCTTGCCATTCAGCTTAGATTTAGTGATATTTCCCCTTTAGTGACTTTTAGACTATATACATATATATATATATATACATACATACACGTCACCTCACCATCCATTGACAGTTTTCCTAATGGAAAATTACCTACCGCTAGACAAGTTGTTCAGCGTCTACTTAAGGAGCCAAACTGGAAAACCAAGGAACACATCAGAAAAGTTGCAGATGAGTTGGGGAAACAATGGATTTGGTGTAATGTTTATCCACTAAATTGCACACCATTGAGACGAAGGTGGACAAACTAGCAGCAGACTTTTCATGGTAAGTCATCATAACTTTCTATCCTGGGTAGTACTAAATTAATTACAAGAATGTCTTCTTAGCCAATAGTAAATTTTTATTTTAAATATAATTTTGTTGTGGTGTGCTCTGTAAACCTGTGAATTAACTTATCTATGTATTTCAGCCAAAATTTCTAAACTAAAAAATATTTAAGCGATTTGTGACCACAATTCTTAAGAAGAAAATATTGATTTTTTTTTTTTTTAATATTTCAACTTCGAAAATGCATCAACAGGTTTCATCGATACTCTGTCACAGAGAGAGGTTCAACCTATTTGGCAAAACTAGAATTGTTTGTCAAAGATCTTGATTGTTTATTTGATATTTTTTCTGAGGATCTTTCTCAACGACGAAAATTAGTAGTAGTAGTTTAAACTGAGGATGACTCAGGATGATTCCTCCTTCTATGAGGATCAAAAATCTGTGAGGCTAGGATACTGTTCAAGATTTGAGGAAAAGCTCACAGAGGCAGATGTTAGATACAGGAGAAGAATAATTGATGAACAACGAGCGGAATTATGGTTAGTCAGACTTGAACCATTTTAATTAAACCTTTGATGTTTTTTTTATTATATATATATATATATATATATATATATATATGGCATAGTAAATCTAGTCATCTAGTCATACTAATTATTCAGTGAACGAAGCCGGAGAGAAGAGGCAAGTACATCACAACCTCAACCAGACAGTCCAGACACTACTGGTAGCTCTAGCGAAACTCCATCAGAAGACTCTCGAGATGATCCACAGCCTGCTGGTTCCTCTCATTGTAATTACCAAGATCTGGAGAACCTGTGCAGAGCTGTTGATAGGTAAATTAGCACTTGTGAATTGCGATTGTTCTTTAATAACTGTACTTAGTTGTATGTGCCATGTCATTTCGGTAGACTTAAAATGGATATCATTTTTCTCAACTTCAAAATACAATCTTGCAGGTATTCAATTTCCGACAGAGCAGGTGCAGCGGTAGCGTCAGCAGTTTTAAAAGATTTTGGCATTATCACTGATGATGACAACACTAACGTCATTGACAGGCAAGATTTCAAAATTATCATGATTACATTTTCATCCACATTTCCTAAGCTTTTTTAACAAAATTACAATTACTACTACTACTAAGTAAAGTAATTTTATTTAATTATACATATTATACATTGTAACATGGAAAAATAAATTTTAAATATATTGGGCTGAGGCATAAAAGTCAGTGTATTTAGCCATCACTGTTCATTGTTTCCTGTTGTACATATTCCTGTTTATCAGTGCTACTCCAGCCTTATAAATTTGTAAACAATTTTCATTAATAGAGGAGTAAACTACGAAGGCAACGGTGTAAGTACCGTGAACAGATCAGAGCGAGGAAGAAGTATTCTTTGGTTTAGTGGACAGCATTTATGTTGATGGCCGACAGGATGGTACTGTGACAATTAAAGAGTTAGAGGGGCGACATTATCAACAAACCAAAGTAGAAGAGCACTATGTTATAGTCGGAGAACCGGGTAAGCCACTGTTTTCTGTATGGTATGTTTAAATTTTAGTGGATAGCATAAATTTGGTCTTAGTAACATTAAGGAGTAAGAACTATGCGATAGTTATATATGGTCATTGGTCATACCTGGTAATCTACTGATCTCAAATACATTTTAATTTCCTTAAATTTTGTTTAAAATGTTTCAGGAGGACATTATCTGAACGGTGTATCAATTGCACTAAGTCTCTATGAAGCAGTGAAGTACACTGATCTGGAAAACAACCTGCAAGTCATGGGGTCAGATGGAACTGCAGTGATGACTGGACATAATTCAGGGGCGATCAGAGTCTTTGAAGAGCTTATTGGAAGACCACTGCAAAGGATCATATGCCTCTTACATTGTAACGAGCTACCTCTTCGTCATGTTTTCATGGAGCTCGATGGGACTACGAAGAGCCCTGATAGTTTTTCAGGGCCAATAGGAAAACAGCTAGGTGGTATGGTTTCTGAATGTAATGTCAAATTTAAGCCAATCAGAAATCAGAATTTCGCTATATTGCCCAATGATGTAATTGATGATCTCAGTCGTGACCAATACTATGCTTATAGAATATGCATGGCAGTCATGCTAGGGACTATTGTGAAAAGGACCTTCAGCTTTTAGAAGTTGGGCCATTAAATCACTCAAGATGGCTGATATTAGGTTGTAGAATACTCAGATTCTGCGTTTCACAGAAAAAACCGAGTTCAGTATTGATAACTGTTGCTGAGTTCTGCTTAAAAGTGTATTTCCCCAGCTGGTTTGAAATCAAGAATAATCACTCAGTGACCGATGGTTCAAGAAACTTCTATTCAATGCTGAGCAGAATCTCCAAGTTTCCTAATAAGAAAGTAAAAGACATTGCCCTAAAAGCCCTAAGGAGGAATGCTTTTTTTTGCTCACCCGAAAACATTGATATCGATGCTTGATGATGAGGACAGGGAGAGAAGAAACACTGCAGTAAATAAGATCCTGGCACTGAGGGGTGAAGTAGAGAAAACAACCCAGGACATCAGTCAAAATGGATTTCACCGGCGAAGATTTGGAAGTTGAGGATGATGTGAATGATGATGATTATGACAGTTTGAGTTATACAAGAGACCGCACTGTCAGGAAATTTAAGGTGACTATAATCAATGAAAATGCTAAGTCGTATGACAAGATGAGTAACCTTGATAACTTGACAGCAGAGACTCCAATAGTTACCTATCTTACATCAACTGAACTTGCGAACATTAGAAAAAATCCTTTGAAGTTCAAACAGCCATGCCACAATCAAGTGGTAGAACGCCATATCAAGCTTGTGACTGAGGCATCTGCAGCTGTCATTGGGTTCAATAGAAGAGATGGCATGATCCGGCAGTGTATAAAATCCCGTAAACTGATGAAAAAGTTTAATACAAAACAAGAATTTGCTTAGATTCTACATTTATTTGATGAAATTTTAGTGTAAATTTGTAATATATGGTCAATATGCATTACTTTTTCATGAAAATGTGTTAAAACTCCGTTTTACACTGAAATAATTTTATCAGTCTCAGCATCAAAAAAAAAAATCATAACAGTTTTTAGATTGTGTTTCTACCTATTATAGAACCCAAAATGGGCAAAATACAGGGTTTTTTACAGTTGCGTATGGATGTGGTACATATAGGGTGTGGTTGCTGATGCAGTATCACTTGCAACCACCACCCAAAACCACTACCAATGTTCATTTTCAGACATTTGACAACTATCTAGCACCCCTGATTTTTGAAATATTGATTTTCATAAAAACTCCACCCAAGACTGTGAAGGTCCGATCCCTTTTTAGCACTAGGGGAAGAGGGACACAAATTGAAAGTCCGGAGGGTCTGGCGACTCACTCCGACATCTCAGCCTCGTCGGCTTACTCCGGGCGATAGGTTCGGGTGTGTGCAGTGTGTGCTGGGAGGGCAGGGTTCTAGGTGGGTGGGGCCTGGGTGTCCTGATCCCAGACTCCTGTGGAATCTGTGACAGGTGAGGTGCGTGGAGAGAAGGAATGGTGGGGGCACAGGAGGTCGTCAGCTCTTGCGAGGACTCCCCCTGGGAGGGATGGGGAGCACTGGTCGAGGGGTTGTGAGCGGCAGGCCAGGGCGGCGTGCCGAGGGCTGCGGCGTAAGATATCGAAACTTGTTGCATTTAAAACGAGTCGAGTCTGGGATGTATGGGCGGACAGAGAATTCGCATGACGTGCGGTCTCCCATACCCCATACAATACGGTCGGGAAGGACTAAGGTATTAAAGGTAAGAAGTAGACGTGGGGTGGGGGAGGGGGTACCTCCCTGTCGGGATGTGAAGCGATGGATCTTGGTGACACGCTGGGGTACGAGGTCCTCCAAGAGCTCGTTCACTGTAATTGACAATAGGCGTGTGGCATAAATAGTGCCCCGACTCTGGTTCAGGCGAGGGTGTGGTGAAACGGACACCGAGCATCAAAGGACCGCAGTGATGGAGAGTAGGGCTTTCGTCTCTGTGGCTGAGCGTGATTTTATGAGGGAACCATTCCTCTGCGGTCGCACATCATAACGGCTGGAGTTGCTGCGGGCTCGGATCGCCTGAAACGTCCGTTCAGAGTTGGTCGGAAGGGATCCAGAGGTAGGCCGGATCTTTAGGAATTTGTGGATACTTGGAAGCGATATGGAGGCAGTAGAATCGAAGTGGACTGGGATATCGAACTGTCGATAGGATGGTCGTGTATGCCGACTTCCCCTTCCGCCGCGGGGCTCTCTCCGTGGGGAGGCGGGCATATGGGGAGAGCAAAAAGCCGGGGTTTGGAGGTAAATCTTGGGTGGAACTTGACTTGCCCGAAGGCAGCTGAGGCGGGCTGGGGCGAGACCCCTGGTCCAGAGGGTGTACATCCAAGGGAATATTCAGGGTACAGCCTGGGGCCGGCAACGGTAAAGGAGGATGCAAGTGATCAGTTACCAAAGGGGGGTCAACCCCATCTGGATGCGGTCTTCCAGTGGTAGGGGACTCGAGGGCCTGGTTGCCCACCACCCGAGTGTTGCGAGTAGTAGTAGTCCGAGTATTAGAAGCGGAAGTCGTTAACCGAATAGATGAAGAAGCCATAGCAAAAAAGGAGAATCTTCATCCCCCGCGCGCATCCAGCCACCAGACTCCAACAAAGGAAAGGCGAATCGTGGGCTCACTTGGTCCCACCGCCAATAGATGTCACGCAGGGGAGATACACCCATTCCCAGTCCCCGTGCCTACGAGGCGGCCACTCTCATCCAACGCGCGGTGAAAGATGGCAGAAACAGGGATTGGGTTTGGTTTAAGAGCGACAAAGGTGAAGGACAACCACCTCCTTCACCCAAAATCCAAGGAAAAAAAAATCAAGTCAAAGTCCAAAACAAAGCCAAATGCGGGAAGGGAGGAAACGACAAAACTAGAGAGTTGGGGAAAGGAGGGAGAAGAAATAGTAGGAGGGTAGGAGATCAGCCGGGTCCCCAAACGGGTCCAATGGTCAACGAGGGCAGAGAAGGCCCTTGCATCGGAGGAAAATGCATTCCCCCATTGGCCACAGAGGGATGCGCCCTATAGCTCTGGACAAAGCGAAGGGAAGGATAAAGATATGCAATAATTTAAAGTATATTTATTTTCATATAATAACTATACACGCGGTATACAAACTTTGACTCCAATGACTAGTACTGATAAATTTACTAAAATTTCACTAATGTAGACTAATTATTAAGCATAATGAATACCCAAGATTGCCAAGATGAACACATGAAACACATTTAATATTAAGTATTTAATGCAGCGGCAATTTAGCAGGTTGTGAAATTTGAAAAACACTTAATACTGTATAAAATTCTACGGTAACTGTATAACCGAGTTAAGTGTTTTTGGTCCCGAATTCAAGCGTCGTGTCCACCCCATGAAGCGTGGGAAATGGCTTCTTAGATGCATTCATGTCTGACAATTTTCTTCAAATTAAACTAAAAGTCTGTTACGCTAGAAACGTCTTGAACATTTGTACTTTTTCTATTCCATAGACAGCCATCTAATGGATTTATTAATGAAAACAAGCCGCCTTTTGAATCGCTGCTATCCTATTACTGAAGTTAAAATCTAGAAATTCTCAACAAGGTATAATTAAATTTACTTTATATTTGCATAAACAAAAAGTAATGAATACAAACTACCTTAAGAAAATAATGTTCACTTAAAAAATTACAACATCCACATCCGTTAACTTCCTCACACTATTTAACTAGTTTAGTTACTCGTCGACACGAAGAAAAACAAAACTGTTCTAATTTGATAATACATTTTTCAAACACAAATAGTATCAATATTTACTGTTGATACTAACATCGGGTAAATTCTTTGACCAAGCGACTTCCTGGTAAGCCAATATGGCACAAAAAATTTGCAAGCTTAAAAACGCTTAAGGATTAAGGATTAAGGATAAAGGATAAAGGATAAAGGATAAAGGATAAAGGATAAAGGATAAAGGATAAAGGATAAAGGATAAAGGATAAAAACTGGTAACGTCTAACTTAAAACCTTATCCTTTCACAAAAGGAAGTTTAATTATGAAAGTTAATACTTTTCAATATATTCTATATTATGAAGTCTAATAAAATACTGCGGAAAGTAAATAGTTCAACATTTGAAGGCCACCATAACAAATTTCAAAAACAAATCGATAAAAACGAACAATATTTATTAGTTTTGTATCGAGTACCCTGAAATACTTTTCTCTTTTAAATCTTTATGCTTCGGAACACGTGCGAACACATTCAACTCTCTCACAAAACAACTTTTAAGAATAAATCAACAAACCAATAGTTAATAACTATTACTCTTATAAGTTAAAAAAATAATTATGACTACTGTTGTGAAAACATCAATAATGAAAACAATAATTACTCAAAAGTTTCAGCCAGATAAGAGTACTCAATATTTAAATCTCAACATCAAGGTATAGAAATGAAAAAAATAGTAGTAGTAGTAGTAGTAGTAAAGATCTTTTTGAAGACAGAATACTGTATAGTTACCAATGCTATTAATTAACGCATATTATCCCAACGACTACATTCGTAGTCAAATATTTAAAAAGCCATACATACATTTGAAAAATTTTTGCATCAAATATTTTCCACATTCACTTTTCTCCATTCTTGAAGTACAGATATTATTTTATAATATAAAAGCTTACTTAAGTTATTTTTTTAAAATTCCCATTTTGACTCATTTAATTGAAATAACGACAAGTGATGAAATAGTGCGCCACGCAATAAACTTAATAATAATTTCACCTATTTTTTTTTACCCCCAATGACTATATATGTAGTCTCAAAATATATTTATAAAATAATAATATAATTTATAATATAACATAATTTATATTATAATTTTATTGCGTTATATTAGAACACAATTACACTAAAAGTACAAAGATTCAACTTTTGGTCATGATTTTGAAACCTGTTAAGGGGCTAATATGGGTTAAAAGAAGAGCCAATCTAAAAATTCTAATTAGAACGTAACTTTAGTTAAGAAACAGTGAAAAGAACACGGAAGTTACGTAAGAGTTTAAAGAAATCAAGTGTTATCCAAAGAAATTTGACTTTTAAATGTAGTGAACACCTATCAATTAGACTGACATTTTTCTTTAATAGTAACTAACAATTATTGACTTACGAGTATTTTAAATTCAAACAAATTATCACTACTCGTCACTTTCCAGAAATGGTAAACTTTACAAAAGTTTACAGCCTGTAATTAAAATTAGAAATGGAATTATTAAATAGTGTGATATGGAATGGTATAAAGATACTTTATTCCACACTTTATAAGAATCACTAGTTTAAATTGGGAGAATTATCCATTACAAATAAAATTCCCTGATCTCTACTAAAACAAGGTTATACCGGCACTCTCTCTTCTTTAGATACTCAAAATCATAATCTATAATTTTTACGTCAAAGTAGCAAATATATTTCCTTTACTGTTAAACATTTCGACTTAAATCTGTACTATGTTAACTGGCGTAAAATAAAAAGTTAAATACTCTATTTTGCAGGGATAGGTGCCGGTATGAGGCTGTGTGTACAAGAATATAAATATAGTGTATATATTAATTGGGTTATAATTGCGCACATAAATGAACAAAATTCTTACAAGAATTATAAATATTAAAAACTGAAATATGAAAGGATTATGTACTAAACTTTGGCAGAGCATTAGTGAATAAATTTGTGATTTCAACGTTATTCGGCTCGATCAGATTACATCAAGATCGCTGTCTTCGTCGATACTCTCATTGAGGGAAGGGGAAGGTTTAGAGCACTTCAGCTGCAACTAAACAGAAAAGAGATACTTTAAATTGTCGTACGATCACTATTACTGCAACTTATTTGAGGAATTAACTGGAAAGGCAACAACACGGGTTGAACCAACGAACACAAATACAATTGAGGGGTCGCGCGTCTTAAGGTACCTAAGCGCCACCACAGGCGAAAACGTGTTTTTGATGGATATCACTATTTTCACCCTTCCTCTATCGCGTGGTTTGGGTTATAATGACCTTACGACACTAGAAGTATGGTTGAAAACCTTATGAAGCGAACTACTTTTTTCACCTCTATCTCCAGCCAAAAGTTCACCCAAAGTTTGGCATAATAAAAAAAATATATATATATATATAAAATATGAAAATCTATTCCAAAAACTCATCAACATCTTCATTAGCATACTTAGAACTCTAATTTAGCCAAAATGAACGTTCTAGCTCAATTAATAACAGATACTATTGCGAGAATATTGCTGAACTTTGGAGGCGATTTCTGGCGAATTTTAATTTTGGCGCTTAGGTACCTTAAGACGCGGGACCCCTCAATAACATTGCTGTAATGAAGCTTTCAGAATATACAATAAATAATCTGATCCATAAACTTACACTTAAAAATGAAAACTTTTATTGTTGTAACTATTTTTCTTAAATTACAAATATCCAACAGCCTAAAAAGATTAAAACCGAAATCCGATTGTCTCTTTCGGTCCTGAAATACAATGTTAACATTTCAATCTGGGGGATCAAATTACACAGAGCAAGTAGCCAAACTATCAAACGCGTAAGAAAAGTTAACTTTTCAAAATTTTTAAATTAATTTTAGTACTAGTGTCTATTTAAAAATAAATGTTCTTAAAAACACTAAGTTTATTTTCACCCTAATAAACAGGATTTTATAGTAAGCAGACAAAAGTGCTATTACACATTACTCAAAATTGCGAATTGATCCTAATAAACCGAAACGTACGCAATATCATTATGAAAAAAGAGCTCTTTCCTACTTTGACCTACTTCTCTCCAAGGAAGGGTGTGCGTAAAGCAGACCAAAACGACCGTCATATTATCGCATCCTAACCCTCCCATTTGACAGTCGGGAGCTAGACACCTCGTCATCAGATCTTCACAAACGTCCTCTGGTTCCATTCCCATGCTAAGGCGAAGTCTGATGAAATCTACCACCTCCTGCGCGGTGAAGAAATCAGTTATTTCCAGTCTTACGCACGTACTGGTCACTTGAACCAAATTTTGAAAATGAACGTATCGCTGGTACAGCACTTCATTACTTTAAAAATTAATTTCCTCAAAAGAAACTTCTCTGAACTACGGTTACAATTTAAATGTGCTCTAATCAAATTACATACAACCTTAAATGATCTTGAAGAGAGCGCAGGTTTTACCTGATTAGTCATAACATCCCAAATTCCATCACAGGCAAGTAAAATGAATTCCCAATCTTCATTTATTTCTCGAACTGTAACATCAGGCCAAGCTGTAAATCAGGAATATTGCAGTAAAAGTGTGTTTAATCCGTGTGTGTGTTCCAGCCATAACTCGAAAATGGAAGCAGTTACAAACATGAAGCTTCACACACATTGATTAGGTCCCCAGGTTGTGCACCTGGGTGTTAATAAATTAAATAAATAATTTAAAAAAATTAAATGACGTCATTTTATATATTTTATATTTATTATATATATATATATATATATAATATATATTTATATTATAATATATATATATATATATATATATATATACCGAAACCTATGGTAGAATTATTGAATACCCGGTTAGGTCATCTGTACGCCCTTGACGATTGGTTAAGTCGTGATGTTTTCGTTAGCTTTAACGAAAATATCACGACTTAACCTAACTAATCGTCAAGGGCGTATAATTAACCTAACTGGGCATTTATTTAACCTAACCGGACGCGCGCGCATATATATATATATATATATATAGGCCGGGTCGAAATCGAGTCATGATTTTTTTTAGATGGGCAGTATGTGGGGTTTATGAAATGATATCCTGTCCAACATACTCCAAAAGAAAGTTTATGCTCCCCTCCGTACCACTAGCATACTCCCTCTTATTTCTGGCTCCGCCCCCAAATTAAAAATAGTATCATAAATCAAAATGGAGATAATTTAGAGCATTTTTTTATAGAGATTGATTAATTGTACAATAATTGCTGTACTTTTCTCTGAACATATAAAATAATATCAAGCATCTAACTAATATAGAAATCAATTAGTGAATTCGTCTGCAAATAAATTCGTTATATTTTGTTGTTTCAGCCACAATTAGAAACCATAATTGTGTTACCAGGATGCGGGACGTGAACCCAACTCAAATGCACCCCACCGACCTCTTTCCCCAACCTCCACCCTTATAGAAAGAGATCTTTAATTATCTTGATAACTATTTATATTAAGTTTAAAGTTTTATTAGGCATATTTATAAATGAGTAATTAAAATAAAGTAAACTAAGATGTTCATCGTTTAATGTTCAAACTTAATTATAGGAAGGTTATGCTTAAGGAACATTAATTTTTCTGCCTTTTCTGCTGCCAGTCTGTTTCTCTTTTCATCATATATTAATCCAGCACTGCTAAATAATCTCTCGCTTGGTACGTTTGTTGGAGGACAGGCTAAATGTTTCCTTGCAAGTTTACTCAAGTATGGATAGATATTCTGCGTATTTTTCCACCAACTAATAGGATTGTCACATGCAACCAGGCGTTTTTCTTGGTGATAGCTCTCGATCATTTTTACTACATCTTTTGACATCGCGTAGGTCTCGTCATTGCTGCTTGACTCAAGAAACTGAGACACAGATTCTGTGATAGATTTGCTTGTTGAAGGTGTTGGTTCTGTCACTGAAACTTTTATTCTTTTGGTGGGTGGCGAAGCGACAGATTCAAGAGATTGAAGCTCTTCAACTGCTTTGCCAAGTGATGATTTAACTCGTTCTAATGTACTAGGTGAAAATAACTTAGCTTTATAACGTGGATGTAAGTAGGTTGCAAGAGAGTAACTTCATACAAGAACAGCCTCTCGTCTTGTCGCTTGCATCACTTTTGCGCACAATGAACTAGTTCTATTAATATAGTAGAATTTGATAATTTCCGCTTATTAATGACATTTTATCTCAACGGTCCACATCCGCACGACATCCGCAGTCCAAAGTGCGGATGCGGGTGCGAGAAAATGTGCGGATGTTCCGCGGATGCGGATGTGACCTACATCACTAATGAATACCTATTTTGATCATTTTCAATCAATTCCACATCGGGCACGAATTCTAGCTCATTGTCGCTGTCTTTTATATCTTCGCTAAAGTCATCTACTGAAGAAGATGGTACAACTTCCATAGCCTCTGCCATTTCCACTTGTGACCTTTGTTGCCTCTCTTGCTCTTGAGGGATCGTCTCTGTACAGCGGCAGCTTCACGATCAAATGGCCTTAATTGATTTATTCTTTGCTTTTGGCCTACAAATGACTCCCACTCTACCATTGGGATTTTTACCTCGCATCGACAAAACGGCCTTTCTATTCCTTTATTATAACATTTGCAAGTACAAATGTCAAACATTTCATCATATGAAGCAAGTTTTTTAGCAAAATTTTCATTCCTTTGACGTAGAGGAACCTTGTTCAAGGAAAGAGCTGATCTGATTAATCTTTCGACTGCAGAAGAAATGGATCTTTCTTGAATGACAGGGAGAGAGAACATCGCCCAAATATCTTGAAGATCTTTGGTAGGAATCATTGATCGGCGGAATTCAGTCGCAAAACCAAAAGCTGCATTCGAAGATTTGTTACTGGTTGACATTTTTTCAACCTTTTTAAAAAATTAAAAATCCAGCTTTTATAGAATCATGCATGGATCATAAGTAAATCTAGAGCATAAATTCTTATAATTCCTGTAAAAATATATGATAATTAGAACATGAAATTTATTGGTATTGAATCTGAAATTCAACACACAGCTCAGTAAATTGATTACACATAAACGATGTTTATGTGTAATCAATTTTCTGATATAGCAAATATTTTGAGAAAATACGCGTGGTGAAAATTTTGAGAAATCCAAATTTTTGAGGTAATTGCCTGAAAATTGCACACCATATATATTATGCAATTTTAGAGGGGGTCATCTCTGAGAAGATGCTCTAAATGGTCTCCATTTTCATTTATAAGACTATTTTCATTTTTGAGGCGGAGCCAAAAATAGGAGGGAGTATGCTAGTGGTACGGGGGTGGAGCATAAACTTTCTTTTGGATATGTTGGTCAGGACCCCAATTCATAAGCCCCACACAGTGCCCGATCTGCCCCCAGAAATTCGACCCGGCCTAATATATATATATATATACATATATACACACAGGGGATTACAGGGTGTCCGAGAATTATCTGTACAATTTTTGGCTGTTATTAAAAGTCAACCATGAAGTGTAGAAATTCCAGTGTTGTTCCCATTTTACAGAGAATCTCATTAAGTTTTTTCTGATACCACGTTTTGACAAGTTTTTTAGAAATGTACGCGGGTGACAGACATTGATGATTTAAAAGCAAGAATCACAGCTGCTATTGAGCGAATTCATGTGGATATGCTGCAGCGTACAGGCAACATTTGGAGTATCGATTGGATGTTTTGCGAATCACTAATGGTGCACATATCAAGTGTTTGTAACAACGTTACTTTAATAAATGAAACTTTTGAAAATACAGATTCTAAATAATCTTGTTTAAGAATTTTACGTGTGTTATTAAGAATGTTATTAAAAGATGAAATTGTACAGATAATGTTCGCACACACTGGAATTTCTAAAAAACTTGTCAAAACTTGGCATCAGAAAAAACTTAATGAGATTCTCTGTAAAATGGGAACAACACTGGAATTTCTACACTTCATGGTTGACTTTTAATAACAGCCAAAAATTGTACAGATAGATAATTCTCGGACACCCTGTGTGTGTGTTGTGTGTGTGTGTGTGTGTGTGTGTGTGTGTGTGTGTATAGTGTTCAACATCTACCCCGGCAACGCCGGGTCGCTCCGCTAGTAAGTGTATAAAAATAAATTTATGATTAACACCATACAAAGTATAGGCAGTAGTAGTCAGAGATAAAAATAAAAACTAGTAAATTATGGGAAATTTCTTTAAATATAAATGTATCGGATCTAATGGCGAACAGTGTAGCCACGTCGCAACACCGGTTCCCGTTAGATCATCAGCAAGGTTAAGTGACGTTGGATCTGTTTCTGTAGTAGTTGAACGAGTGACCATCCTCCGCGTTGAGATGATGTAGTGACCTTTATAAGATGGTTTGGATCCCAGGTAAAGATGTAGCTCCCCTTCGTCATATGCTTACCTTTGCCGTTACAAAGGAAGTTAATGATAAGTTTTATTGGCAGGACATATATCCCATAAAAAAGTACAATATTGTTGAAGGTAATGAACCATAAGATAAATCAAATAATAATAAATTAAAAAAAACTAAAAATAAGACACTTACTCAAACAAATAATAAAAAACTACCCACTGCTAACACTATAAAAGGAAGGAAAAAGTACACAGTGACAATACCAACACATATATATAGTAATAATAATGATGATAATAATGTTTATTGGCAGGAGACAGATTTCTCCCCCCACCCAAAAGGTACAATATTGATCAATGTAAATCAACGATACAACTAATTGAACAATAAATTTAAAAAACAAACAAAAAAGGACTACCGTAATAAACAAACAACAATAACACACGTAAAGAAACTAGAAATAATAAAATTAATAACAGCTTCATAAAAATAAAACGTACACGTAATGGAATGGCTAATGCACGAGTTAAGTGAAGTTATCGACAAACACTTTTGTACCAAGAGGTCAAGAAGACAGGACTGATGAGTAACTTTGACAATTGGATTGCCTAAGTTTTTAATTCTTCGCATTAGACTGTATTGAGTACGTCTTGTTAGCTCAGGGAGGCTCGGAACGTTGTGGTTAGCAAACATTTGCGAAGCTGAGCATCTTCGAGGTAACTTATGCAGCAGTCTGGAGAATCTTTTGAAAAAAAAAATTGAGGGTTCAGCAGGAGCCTTTTTTTTTTATAATTAACCCAGAGTTGCTGCCCATAAATATTAGTGCAGAAAGTGCGAAAAAGTATGCTTTAGCTTCGCTTGTATTTGAAGTTCCTTATAATCATGTTTGCCTCAGCACACTAACTTCGATATTGTTTCTTTGTGTCCGAGTTGTCACTCACGGAGCTGGTCAAACACTGACCCAAAGCCTCCCTCAACCCATCCTTCCATCTCCTCCTTGATCTACCCCTGCCCCTTTCCCCCTCCGACACGTAAATCCTCTTTAGCATCCTCTCCATATGCTCAAACCATTTTAACCCCGTCATCTGCTCTCCACAAGACTCCTTCGACTCCTAGTCTAGGCCGGGTCGAATTTCTGGGGGCAGATCGGGCACTATGTGGGGCTTATGAATTGGGTCCTGACCAACATACTCCAAAAGAAAGTTTATGCTCCGCCGGTACCACTAGCATACCCCTCCTATTTTTGGCTCCCCCAAAAATGAAAATAGTCTCATAAATGAAAATGGAGACCATTTAGAGCATCTTCTCAAAGAGATGACCCCCTCTAAAATTGCATAACATATCTCGTGTACAATTTTCAGGCAATTACCTCAAAAATTTGGATTTCTCAAAATTTTCACCACGCGTATTTTCTCAAAATATTTGCTATATCAGAAAATTGATTACACATAAACATCGTTTATGTGTAATCAATTTACTGAGCTGTGTGTTGAATTTCAGATTCAATACCAATAAATTTCATGTTCTAATTATCATATATTTTTACAGGAATTATAAGAATTTATGCTCTAGATTTACTTATGATCCATGCATGATTCTATAAAAGCTGGATTTTTAATTTTTTAAAAAGGTTGAAAAAATGTCAACCAGAAACAAATCTTCGAATGCAGCTTTTGGTTTTGCCACTGAATTCCACCGATCAATGATTCCTACAAAGGCAGACGTTGTTAGACACACTTTCTTCCTTCAAAAGAGAGAAAAAATCAAGTCAAGGGATCAGCAACTGCGAACGATTGCTACAATATAGTCACCAAAGATCTTCAAGATATTTGGGCCATGTTCTCTTTCCTTGTCATTCAAGAAAGATCTATTTCTTCTGCAGTGGAAAGATTAATCAGATCAGCTCTTTCCTTGAACAAGGTTCCTCTACGTCAAAGGACTGGAAATTTTGCAAAAAACTTGCTTCATATGATGAAATGTTTGACATTTGTACTTGAAAATGTTATGATAAAGGAACAGAAACGCCGTTTTGTCGATGCGAGATAAAAATCCCAATGGTAGAGTGGGAGTCATTTGTAGGCCAAAAGCAAAGAATAAATCAATTAGGGCCATTTGATCGTGAAGCTGCCGCTGTCCAAAGACGATCCATCTCAAGAGCAAGAGAAGAACAAGAGGGGCAACAAAGGTCACAAGTGGAAATGGCAGAGGCTAGGCTATGGAAGTTGTACCATCTTCAGTAGATGACTTTAGCGAAGATATAGAATACAGTGACAATGAGCTAGAATTCGTGCCCGATGTGGAATTGACTGAAAATGATCAAAATAGGTATTCATACAATGAATTACCATTGGTGGCAGACCATTACCGTGTGAGTTCGAGAGCTACAGCAGCTATTGTTAATGCTGCATTGAAAGATATGGGAATAATCGATCAATCTAACATGCTTGATAGGAAGAAAATAGAGAGAGAGAGAGAATTCGTGTAGGCAAGAAAAATATTGTTAGATCTAGATGTGAATATTGAATGTATAGGGTTTGATGGAAGAAAGGATGATACGTTAACCAAGCATGGAAAAGAGAAAGAACAACATTTTGTGCTGATCAAAGACCCTGGAGGTATCTATGTAGACCATCTCTGCCCTGACGCAGGAAATGCTCAGTGTATAGCTGATGAAATTATAACGTTCTTAATTGATTCAGCGAGCATCGACACTCAATGCTCTGCTATGCGACGGTACTGCTGTCAACACTGGTAGAATTGCTGGTACCATAAAATTGCTTGAAATTTTTTTGCATAGATCAGTTCAATGGCTCGTGTCTCTTTTACACATGAATGAACTCCCCTTCACACACATATTTGAAACCATAGACGGAAAAACATCAGGGCCAAATACCTTTAAAGGTTCAATTGGAGCCAAATTGAAATGTGATTTAACCATTTTAGACTTAGTGGCATTTTCACCAGTTCAGGGCAACGTCCAAGATATACCACCGAATGTCGTGAAAGAGTTGAGCAGTAATCAAAAGTATCTCTATGATTGTGCCTAGCATGTGCAATCTGGATGGGTATCTGAAAGTCTAGCCCACAGGTCTCCAGGTGCCATTCATCATGCTCGCTGGATTACCCGAGCAAACCGGATTCTTCGTTCATATGTATCGATTTTGCATCCCGAACAAAATCTGAAAGAACTGGTAACCATCGTCATGAAATCATATGCTCCTGGATGGTTTCATATCAAATCCCATCCTAAAGCTACTGACGGAGCACGGAATTTTTTTCATTTGATTGTCTTGATGCGAGGATTGGAAGAAAAACATCGCATTATTATGGAACCAGTGTTCCGTAATAATGCCTATTTTGCCAATCCCGAAGCTATCCTACTGTCAATGCTTACTGATAGCAGACATGTCAGAGAAGATGCTCTTCAAACGATACTTCTCAGTCGGACACGTTTCAGTGGCACACGAAATTTTGAGCTTCCTAAATCTCTAAATTTCGATTCCAAAGACTACTATGAGATGATTGACTGGAGAAAGGAAACTATCAATCCTCCACCTTTGATAAGGAATTTCAGCAATGAAGAGCTACTGCATACAAAAACAGAACCCTTGAAAATTGCTGCCTTTTCATGCCACAGTCAAAGCGTGGAAAGTGCAGTGAACTTAGTGACAAAAGCATCAGAACAAAGGATTGGCTACGGCAATCGGCACAAATTTATCCTCAATCAACTGGAATCAAGAAAAAGACTGCCACAGTTTGAATGGAAAAGCCAATGGGGCCAAGGCACATCCACAAGTAATTAGTGAAGGTAATTTTTAAATTAAATTTTGTTTTTACTTCAAAGCTGTTTTGTGTAATAAATGGTACAATAGACTAATTGTCTTCTTTTCAGACAAATATACTAGGCCTATATGAAGTTTATGAATTGGTCTCCTAGGTAATCAGTACTCCAAACTAAAGTTTGCGCCACCCTTTTCTATAGACTGATAACACTTTTTGGGGATGCAGCAATTTTTCAAGGATTTGAAATTTCTTGGGTAATTGCCTGAAAATTGCACACGAGGTATATTATGCAATTTTAAGGGGGGGTCATCTCTATAAAAAAATGCTCTAAATGATCTTCATTTCGATTTATGATACTATTTTTAATTTGGGGGCAGAGCCAAAAATAAGAGGGAGTATGCTAGTGGTACAGAGGGAAGCATAAACTTTCTTTTGGAGTATGTTGGTCAGGATATCATTTCATAAACCCCACATAGTGCCCATCTAAAAAAAATCATTTTGACTACGTCCATAGCGATTCCATCTACTACTACTACTACTTTTCCACCTTTCATCCTGCCTAGGGCCTTCACCACCTCCTCCCTACGGACCTACCCATTCGCCACAACTCTCATACTCCGAACCTCCTCTCTGCCTAAACATACCACATCTGCTTCCCTATCTTCCGACATGTTTAATAGTCCCTCAAAATACTCATTCCACCCTATCTTCACAACATCTCTCTCCGTCATCACTTCTCCATCGACTCTTTTTCACAGTCATGCTCATCTGCCCTCTCATTTTCCTCACACTATTTACTTCTTTCCAAAACATCTTGTTCTCCCTGAAATTATCTGACACTCTCACACCCTCTCTCTCATTTGCTCTCTTTCAGCTTTCGCACTTTTCTCTATTTCTTGCCTCTTCCTCTTATACTCTTCCCAAACACCTACACTTCTGCTCTGCAAGTACCGAGCATATACCTCCTCCTTTTGCTTCACCAACATTTCAGCCTCCACATTCCACCATTCACTACCCGTCGTTTATGTCCAACCCCAATCTTTTGTACCTCACACACTTCCGTCGCATACTTCAACACCGTTTCACTAAATATCTGCCACGCCTCTTCCACACCCCTCGTTTCACTCTCTTCCACCCCGCACCATTCCTCATTCAGTCTCTCCTGATACATCCATTCACAATTCCTTTTCCTCAGTTCACTCACTTCCACTACCTCTCTCACAGGCACCCTACCCCCTCTTACTCCACGCCCACCACAAACCTTCACTTTCGCCTCCACCAAGTAGCAGGGCCGGATTTAGGAGTGGGCAAAGTGGGCAGCTGCCCATGGGCCTCCACATATTGACAAGCCATTATCAAAATAGAAAAAACCCGAAACTAGAAAAACCCGATAGATGATCAACAAAAAAACACGCGCATCCAATACCACTGTAGTACATAAACTTTTACCAATTACTATTTGTTGTGTACTGATTATTATTTTGTTTTTATTACTCTTTTAGGCCTACTCTCACTATAATGGAATACCCGAGTAACCCGAGGCTTTCATTTTTTGCAGAAATGAGTGGAATGGACAGACACAAGAGTGCACGATGTTTTGAAAGTGTATGCATGTTAATTATATTATGAATCTTATGGATGACTTCAATTATGTCTTCCCCTAAGGTAGGGGGGCCTCCACACGTCTAAATCCGGCTCTGCCAAGTAGTAGTCAGACATTCCACTTGCCACTCTCAACACATTCACATCTAACAATCTCCCCCTAGCAGATCTCGTTATCAACACACAATCCCTTAGTGCCCTATCACCTCGGACACCACTCACCCACGTGTACTTATGTACATCTTTTACGAAACCATGTATTCCCAATCATCAATTCTCTTTCAGCACACAACTCAACTAACCTTTCCCCACTTCCATTCACACCAGGCGCCCCAACTATACCCTCAATTGGCACACCCCCCACTCTCCCATTCAAGTCCCCTAGCACGACAACTCCGTCCCTCGCATCAAAACTACTCAAACACACACTCACCCAGTTCGTCCCAGAACACATTCTGTATCTCTTCGTTCAACTCACTCCCAGGTCCATACACACTAACAATCACCCACCTCTCTTGGCCCACTTTCATTCTAACCCACATCAGCCTTGAACTCACTTCCTTACACTCTTTCACACATTCCCATAGCCCATCACGTATCAGAGGCGCAACTTCTTCCCTTACCCTCTCCCCAATCTCGGACTTTACCCCCTGAACACTCCCAAACCACTCCACACCCTTACCCTTCTTTTTTCATTCAAGGCCAGGACCTCCAGGCCTCTCTCACGAAACAGAGCACCAATCTCTTCCTGACCACATCTATGTACATTCAGACACCCCAGCCTGAACCGTCGCGGGAAAGCCCCCGCTTTGCCCCTTCTCTGACCGTTCCTGTTTGTGTAAAGTTACATACTGATGGAAAGGGTTTTCAGCCTCCCGCACTCGTCCCTTATTTTTTAGTCGCCTTTTACGACACGCTGGGACCACGAGGGAAGCATTCTTTAAATACCCTATCCCAAGGTGTGTGTGTGTGTGTGTGTATATGGCATGCAGTCAGAGTAAGAGGGGCATGCGCCACCTACCCAGTGAAAGGTCAAATTACAAAGAGTCAGTATATTACTACAGTAATCGAAAACTAATATAAAGTTAAGATGCTTGTATGAAAAAAAAAAAATATATATATATATATATATATATATATATATATCTGATGATCTAACAGAAGTATCTGAAATATTAAAAGCTCAGTATGAATCATCTTTCAGTATCCCAAAAACTGACAAATTGATTTGCGATAGAAACGCGTTCTTTGAAGAACCACAAGGGGAAAGTATAACGGATTTCGACTTTACGACGGATGATATTACACAAGCCATAGGGAAACTAAAAACACACTCAGCGGCAGGACCGGATAAATGGAATGCCACACTGATCAAAAACTGCAAGAATGCAATCGCTGAGCCCCTATACTGGATATGGAAATGATCATTAGACACGGGAGAAATACCGGGCATCCTGAAGAGTGCGAACATAGTCCCAATATATAAAGGAGGAGATCGATCCGAGGCCAAAAACTATAGGCCAGTGTCGCTTACATCTCATCTCACTAAAATATTTGAAAGAATAGTTACACACAAAATCTATGACTTTTTGGAAACTCAGAAAAAATTCAATGATAACCAACACGGGTTTCGATCAGGCAGATCATGCCTATCACAACTAATGGAACACTACAACAATAATATTGATTTGCTTGAAAGTAATGAAAACTATGATGTACTATACACAGACTTTGCTAAAGCGTTCGACAAGTGTGACCACGGAATCATAATACATAAACTGAAATATATGGGAATAACAGGAAAAGTATGGAAATGGATATATAATTTCCTTAGTGAGCGGAGGGAAGTCATTACAGTACAAGGAGTATCTTCATCAGAATCAGAGGTCCTCAGCTCGGTACCACAAGGAACAGTATTAGCCCCACTACTCTTCATAATCATGCTAACTGACATAGATGAGGACGTTACCAGAGACAGCACAGTAACATCCTTTGCGGATGACAAAGATCAGTAGAAAAATAAGAAACCCAGAAGACATAGGATCTCTACAAACCGACAAACAAAATCTACAAGTGGACTGAAGACAACAATATGAAGTTTAACACCGAGAAATTTCAGCTATTACGGTACGGAAAAAGAGAAGACCTAAAGTCCAAGGAATATTATACCCCAAATGGACAGGAAATTCAGAGAAATTTCAGAGCAAAAGATTTAGGGGTTGTAATGACAGATGATGCGAAATTTAAAACACAAAATAAGATAGCAGTAAACAGAGCAAAGAGAATAACGGGTCAGATATTGAGAACCTTTAAACGAAGGGATAGGAATGTAATGATTCCTCTACTGAAAACCCTGATAATACCCAAATTGGAATACTGCTCGGTCCTAACATCTCCATATAAAAAAGAAGACATTAGACAGCTGGAGGGGGTCCAAAGAAGCTTCACAGCCAAGATCAATGGGTGCAAAGAACTAAATTACTGGGAAAGGTTACGAGAACTAGACCTATATTCACTGGAAAGGAGGAGAGATATACACCATTATTTACACTTGGAAAATAATGGAGAAACTAGTCCCGAATCCTACTCTGAATCCCTTAACTCCCCAAACAACGGTGGAAAGTAGAAGCGGTAGACTGTGTCATATTCCCAAATTGAAGGCGAGACAGGGAACAGCCTTAACCCTGAAAGAAAATAGTTTTGTAGTGAGAGGACCAAAACTGTTTAATCAGTTGCCCAAAGACCTAAGAAACACGAAGGGAGTTGCAGTGGAAATCTTCAAAAGAAGACTAGACGCCTGGCTCAGAACAATCCCCGATGAGCAGGGCGTACCTGGCTATGTGAGGTGGAGAGCGCAAGAATCCAACTCACTACTTCACCAGGCCAACTCGAGAGGAGGGGCGACAAGCTTGACCTTCGCGAAATGAGAAGTCATCGCGCGGAACCTTTGTAAGGTAAGGTAAGGTAAGGTATATATTAAACAGTAGAGGAGAGTGTAAGGAGCTTTGTCTAGCTCCGCATGAGGAAACAAAACAGTCGGATAATACATTGTCCCATCTAACAGTAAAAGTTTGGTATGTGCATCAAAATTTCAATAAATTTAAAATATGGTGGAACAATTCCTGCCTTCTAATTTTTAACAATATCGTGATTCACTATCATATGCTTTGCTTGCATCCAAACACAACTATAAATAGTTGAATTACTGACAGTATATCTAAATACAATCTCTTCAAAACAAATACAGAGGTCAGTTGAATGGAACCTTTTAAAACCAAACTGATTAGGAGATGTCCACAAATAATCATTTAGATGGCGTAGCAAAAGTTTTAAGTAATTTTGAGAAGCAGGAGGCACATCCCAATCATCATTATCATTATTGACAAGTAATCAAACTCTTGTAGTATACGAAAGAATCGACTCAGACGAGGGCTGGGACTGGACTGATGTTCTAGTCGCGACTCGCAAGGTTACCGCGAGCCACACTCACTGTAGAAAGGTTTAGTTTTAATCTTCGTTTTACTCAGATAAAAATGTGGATAACAGATGGGCAAAAGAACTTCCCTTTCGATTAAGAAGTTAATCCTTGCGGTTCTTTTTTATTGGAGTGATGTTTCTCGTATTTGATAGGGAGATTACTCTTGGGAGGGATAATTGTTGGATTGAAATTTTTACGAATCAAAATACGATTTGCATTCGAGTAATGTGCGGACCATTTCCAAGATCGATTTAACTCGTTCAGAACAGACGCCCGAAAGGAAGGATATGAGACGTATGAACTCGAGGAAACCGGAAAGGAGGATTTCCAACCCAGTATTAGTAAATTATTGTAGCTCAAGCACGAGTGCAACATGAAAGCAAATAAATACAAAGGCAACGAAGTATGTTTCAACAAAAATTGGGGAGAAAAACTCTCCCTGAAACGATAACAGGATGTCTAACCTAGGAAGGTAACAGTAATGATGGGGTTGTTTAACTTCTTCGCAAAATCTAAGGTCATTTGACAGAGAGGACCTACAGGTCAAACTGTATGACTTTATATGAACTTTGTGGCTAAAACCAACCAACTCAAATTACAGAGGCTTTTTTTAAGACTAATTTTTGCCTTTAATTTTAGTTTTTATTTGTAAAACTTTTGTTTGTAAGATTTTGGCTTTATTTTTGGATGGGGATTGGTCATAAATACAAGATGTCTCAGGAAATCATGAATCGTCGATCATATGGGTGCGCATTCATATTCTGTGACCTGTCGCCAAAATATATGACTTTGTAGACACCCTGGAGAAGAGCGAATAGACTCTTTAGAAAAAGATTCCGCAAAACTCGACAAGAAGAGTGAACCCGTCGGCCTCACACTTGGTGTTGAAACCTGGAATTAATTCGAACTTCCGCAATTCGTGTAAATATAGAACATCAATGTCCTCTCCTCTATTTGTGGCCGTGACCTTTGGTTCAACAATCAGAATCTCCATTTGACCTTTAACCTGTATTTGTGTGCTCAAAATAATATATATTATAACGATCCATGTATGTGTGAAGTTTCATTAATTTGTGTACAATGGTTCAACATCTATGGTATAGACTAGACATATTAAGGTGCTATCAGTATATAAGGACAAAAATTATTTTTTTAGAGTTCGGAAGGTCGAATTTGTTCTTTATCGTGAGAAAACTTAGCATGCCATTTTTTAAAGCAACCAAATCATATTTAGGGGTGACGCATGGCAGTATAAAAATGTAGAGTAATGTACTTTTAATCAATAATAAAATACCCCATTTATTTCTTTGCAAAATTTGCAGAAATTATTATTGAAATGTTTATATGACATGTTCACATGTTTTCAGATATATAGTTGTTTTATGATATAATATCAATAAATGTAACTACTACTTGTGACTTCTGGCATCTGAAAAACTGGAAAGGAGCATGCTGCAACTCAAATCCTCAGTTAACTACATGCTGAGGAAGTGCATATGTGGTAGTGATTCGAGCTCCATTTATTTCACAGTTAGGAGTTTCACGCCCTAAAATTTTTACCATCATTCAGAGATGAAGCTCCCTTTGAAAGCTAGTGCTAAGAACACTTTGATCAATGTTATGGGTTTCTGGAAGAAAGCCAGTATTCCAACTGCGCATGACCATTATCTTATTAAGAGGTTGCTGAAACTTTATTCTGAATGGAAAGAATTACAAAAAAGTAAGTCCCGTCGATCTCAAAAGCAAATTTCCAATGAAACACACTTCACATCACGACTCAATGAACTATTTGACATTGCACACGAGAATGCTCTGTCTATGAAAATAGAAGATAAATTTCTTATTGCTCAGGGCAGTGGAGGGAAAGGTCACATAGCTGACATTGATAAAGTGACAACAATCAAGGCAAGAAATAAGATAGAGCAAATTTTTATTAGCAGCAAGAGAAAACATGAAAAAGAAATATAACTAAGCAAAGTTGCAACAATAAATTCAAGTACCAGTAGTAATAACGAGTCGATCCATTCAGAAAATAGTACATCTCAAAAATTAAAGTTTTTCTCGGGGTGACACCCAACCACAATTGAAGAAAGCAATGCCTTAAAATGTAATGACTCCCGAATTAGCGCAAGCTCTAGACCGTACAAACACCAGCAATCGAGCAGTTGCTGCTACGGCAAAAAGTTTAGGATATGATGTAGAGTCATTACCGATCAATAAAGATTCTACTCACACTAAAAGGATGAAAATTAGAAAAGAAACTTCAGCTAATATCATTGAACACTTTGCTCCAGAAACCCCCACTAGTAGTTCACTGGGATGGGAAAATGCTACCTGATATCATAGGAAAAAAGTCTGTCGATCGTTTGCCTGTAGTAATGACTGGTAAAGATATCGCAAGCTTCTTGCAGTCCTTAAACTTACCTCCGAAAGTGCAAAAGCAATTGCAAAGTTTATTGTTGAAACTGTAAAAGAATGGAATTTAACCAACTAGATCAAAGTTATGTCGTTTGATACCACGGCAAGTAATACAGGAAAGAGAGAAGCTACCTGCATCCTGATTGAACAAATGTTGGACAAAAATCTTCTGCACCTAGCCTGTTATCATCATATCCATGAGATTATAGTTGGAAATGTATTTGGTGTCCTTTTTGGTCCCTCATCAGACCTGATATTGCTTTATTTAAGTGATTACAGCTGGAATGGAGTAATATTGATAAGAGTAAGCTTGAACCAGTGATTGGTGAATAAAGAAGTGACCTTAGACATATCTGAATGGAAGGAAATAATTGAATTCTGTAAAACTAACCTAGAAGAACGTCAACCAAGAGCTGATTACCGAGAAACCTTAGAATTAACATTATTGTTTCTGGGAGAAGTACCCCCACGAGGAAGAAGACTGATGCAACCAGGTGCTCTACATCATGCACGTTGGCTAGCAAACATAATTTACTTTATAAAGATTTATCTCCTCCGTTCACAGGTCCGTCTAACATCAAGAGAAATATCATCTTTAAGATTATTCAATTTATTCACTACAAAGAGTTATGTATAAACATGGTTCCAATGCCCCCAAACAACTTTAGCTCCTGCAAATGACCTTGAGCTTCTTCAGCAATTAAAAACTTACCCAGAGACTGTCGTCTCCAAAGCTGCAGGCAAGGCATTCGTAATCATTTGTGGTATTTAAGTGAACGTCTGATTAGTCTCTCTTTCTTTGATGATCGTGTACCTTTAGAAATGAAGAGATTGATGGTCGCAGCTCTAAAAAATGAAGGAGATAAATGCCCTCCAAATAGAATTTGTCCAACAATTGCTGAAGGGGAAGATTTCATCATTTGTCACAGCAAACTCTCGACAACTGTTCTCAATTTTAGGGTTGGAAGATGACTTTCTAACTTCTATAGATTCAGCTCAATGGGAACAGATTCCAGATTATCAAAACGCTTCGAAGATTCTTAAAAGCATGAAGGTTGTCAATGATATAGCAGAAAGGGAAGTAGCATTGATAAAGGACTTTAACACCTCTGTAACGAGAAATGAGGAACGGACACAGTTTTTGCTTCAGGTTGTTGAGGAACATCATAAAACATTCCCAGAAAACATTAGTTGAAGGTCTCCAAAGTTCAACCAGACGACAATGAGTTGTTAGCGCCAACGAAACCCCCTCCATTGAGAGGATAATACTCACCCTTATGGGTGAGGGGGGTCTGGCGCTGAACTCAAAAAAGACTAAGCTAAAATCTTCTGGATTCTTGCGGCACCTCAAACATTTCTGATTTGTATACAAATTGGTATGCTGGTTTTTTTTAGGGAATAAGAACATTATTATTGGTTCCGAACTTAACGTTTTAAAGATTATGTTTATACAGCCACCCTAATAGACGTCCATTTAACCTATTTGTGACCTTGACCAGTGAGGCATGCGTGTGTGAAATTTCTTTAATTCATGTTGGGTGGTTCAAAAGTTACAGGAACCCAATTTTTTTTTTCATGATACATCGATTTGTCATGATCCAAGTGTGTGTGAAGTTTCATCAATTTACATTGAGCTATTCAAAAGTTATAGCCTAGACATGAAAGCGTGACGAACAGACAGATTGACAACTGCAATCCAGTCTGGCCCCTCCAGGTCTTTTGGTCAGGACAAAAATACTAGAAATGTAGTAAATCAATATTAAAGGCGTGTTACCTGTAACAATCTGTTCTTCAGGTCCCTTTTGAGTATTCTTCTTGAAAACGAAGTCTCCAAGCGCTCTTGAAAGTGCCAAATTACCATTTACTCTATTCAGCTCCACCCACCCTCCCGCAGCAGTTATTCTCCTCTGCTCAGAAGGAAGACTTGGCTTATGGTCATTGCTTAATTCCACCACTCGTCCTGCCACACTTCCTATGGCACGGGAATCTCCAACATTTCCCTGATGGAACAGAGATTTTAAAGATGGCAAAAAATACCTTATCGATTGTAATGTCTAATAATAACTAGGAACCATCAAAGGGAGTGAGGCGGCAGTTTGAGCACAAGCAAGTTGTTTTCATAAAATAGAGAAATAGTAGGAAAAGTAGGAAAAAGTGGAAAATTTATATGCATACATAGTTACATACATACCAGTGGGGTCAATTACTGGGTTACTATTACTATTACTTTAATTTTCATCTATTACTATGTCATCTACCACTATTAGGGGCCTACTATTACTTTTGTATGTGGGGTACTTCACTCGTTTGAAAAAGATCTTTATGTCTATTTAAATGCAATTAGAAGCAGTGTGTTAACAAACAAACACTATTTCAGACTCAGCAGGTACAAACATCATACAAGAGATCCATAGAAGATTAAGAGATAGTTGTCTGGAGCACTGACTAAGTAGGCCAGTGAATCACTGTGTATAATGAACATACAAATACAATGATCCAACCATGTGGTGATGTGCCAACTATCACTAACACAAATAAAGCTATCACCAGGAAGACTACATATGGATGAAAGGGTCAAGTTATTATCTTCACAGAAGGCTTTTAAGTGGTTGCTAAACAAAGAATTATCAGTAAGCACATTAGCAATAAAGTCACCAATAATTAATAGCTACACATGTCATACCCAACTCATCAATAATACTGCTGACTTGCCCCAATTTAATGAGGTAATAATCTTCATCATCAAAAGCCTGAAAAGGCATATAGATACACAGAATTACATTTTTTTGTTGTCTACACAAATTCCTATTCCAGTTAGCCAATTCAACCCAAGTTTTAATTCACTAATATATTTCCCATACCCCAACCTCCATAGAATAGCTACCCCACCAGGTGGGTGGCCTGCAAGGAGACCATCTTGTTTATCTCTGGTGGCCTCCCCTATCCCATGAAAGTTACTGGACAGGCTATTCAGGTCTTTTAAGTCCTGTTTCCATAGCCATGTTTCCTGCAGACAGAGAATATCGGCATCCTCTAACAGCTTATCAATTATGATCCGCCTGTGTTTGCTGTTACTGCCTAAGCTTAGGCCCCTACAGTTATAAGAGATTACCTTGAATGTTGCAATTAGGAAGATGCAGTAGTTCTGCCAGCCATCTCTGCAGGTTGAATTCCACTTATACCAGGTACAGCAGTTACAGCATTAGACCCAGCTGGATTTTCCTCCACAGTACGCATGATGTCTCCATAATTACCCTCTCCAGTACTTGCGAGAGGGGCTGCAAGCGTTTTTCTTCTTCTCATAGAACCGCCGTACATGTACCCATTCCGGCCATACTGCCAGATCCATAAATACCCCTGGATCATCACAGACTGCTGAAACTTGAAAGGAACTGTTCGTAGTCCATCTGGAGTCAATTTTTCATGTAACCTGAAGGTTCACTTTATCTTCCACAAATGCCTGCAGTTCCTTGGCCGTAAGATCAGGTCAACATCTCGAGCCGAAAATATTTGCAGTCTTCATTGGTAAAGCCCATTGGTAAAGCCATTGTACGATCTGTTTTGGCAGCCCCTATGATACCCCACCATTCTCTGCCAGCCTTTGTCGCAGGCTGACTCCCTCTAGCCGATGCATGAGTGGGACTAGACCCTCTTGAGAGACCACCACCATTAGCTACTGCAATGGTTGCAGTTCTTGAAGGGGTCGCTTGCTTCCAGCCCCTCCTTACCACCATTGTCCAAGATACCTCCTCATCATGACCCCCGACTGCATTCCCAGCATCCCAACTCACCAAGGCCCCTTGGGGGGTACCCTGGTGTGAGATGGTATTAAGCTGGCAATGAAGCAGTGTCTGGATTTAGGGATCCAGGATAAAACTGAGAAGCAGAGGGCTCTGCACTCATGGATCCAGGATGAGGCTGAGTGGCAGCCAAATAACAAATATTTGTTTCAACTAAATTATTACAATTTCAGAGACTGTGGGTCTTGATAAATTTTACTTTATTGAAGGAAAAATTTGCCACAATATTAGTTCACATGTTTATTTTAGTTTAGAGTAGATTTAGTTCATTTTCCAGTTCTTTGTTCACACAATATGTCCATTGCCACTGTAATAGAAAAGTAATAGACTATTATCTATTACTTTGCCTTCTATTACTATTACAGCCAAAAAATTAACCTATTACTATTACTTGAAAAATCTTGTAAAAGTTAATTACTATTACCCCATTTCTGATACATACATACATTAACAAAATCTCATTTCCTGAAGAAATGGTGAGAGAAGGTAGAAACAACATGAATGTAAAATGCAGGTGAAGAAGGAGAGAAGAGAAAGGTAGAAACTAAAGCATACTCATCCATTCACACACACTTGCGGTGCTTCACACGCCGTGTGGTTGCACCCTTGGGCCTTGTGAAAAATAAGGGAGCTAAGAGTCCCAAATGTATATTACTTCTAACAAACCTCTTCCATTCCAACCCACTTGCAACCACTTCTCGTGCCATCACCCAGATCAAGTCTACACTTACTCAGGCTATCATTCACCATGTCCATCCATCTTCTTTGCCTTACTCACTCTCTCTTACCTTCGCAAACAATCTTTTCACAAGTCTGTCATATTCCATCCTTTCATTTGTCCAAACTACTTTAACAAGCTTGCCTCAATTTTCACTCCCACTGACTTCTGACCATCACATCTTTTCAGAACCACATGATTTTTTATTCCATCAATCCAACACCAATGGTTCACACCCATACAAAAGTGTTGGTCCCAACACACCTTTTCGTGTAAACATCTCGCAAATGCTTTTAGCAGACCTGCCACCTTTCTTCCTTAATTCACTCTACTATTAACTTTATCCGAAGTCGTAGCCTACATGACTGGCTTCTGATCTTTCTGCTACCTCTGATTGGGGCAGAGTAAACCTAGTGGCTTTCAATGCTTCAAAAACTCAGTTCCTCCATGTCTACTCGTCACAATTTTCCACACGACTATCCCCTTACCTTTAACAACACACAACTCAATCCTTTCTCTTCTCTTAACATTCTTTGCATTTCCTTTTCTCGTGATTTTTCCTGAAAAGTCACATATACTCTTTCCAAAACAGCTTCTGTACTGCCTCCACACTTTCTCCACCCATGCTCAGTTACTCTCTCTGTACAGTGGTCTTGTCCACCCCTGTATGGAGTGTGTTTCTCATGTGTCGGGTGGCTCAATCCACACAGCTCTTCTTAACTGGGTGGAATCAAAAGTTTTTTGTCTCATCAATTCCTGCCTCTTACTAACTGTCCTCAATCTCTCTTCACCACAATGTTGCCTCTCTCTCTCTTTACTATCGCTATTATAATGGACACTGCTCTTCTGAACTCTCTAACTGCATGCCACCTCCTTTAAGGAGAACACGCAGTACTAGACTTTCAACACATTCTCATTCCTTTTCTGTCCAATTTTCTAACCGAAGGGTTAATCAGTATTTTCAATCTTCCATCTACTAAACCGGTCAACTCTGGAACAATCTTCCTCAATCCATATTTTCCATTTATGACCTCCAATCTTTCAAACGCAGTGTCCAGGCATCTCAAAAACATTGGACCTTGATTCTGGATCTCTTTTTCTTCAATAGGGAGGGGGACCGCTTTTGCGGGCATTCGTTCTTGACTCTCTTTTCACTTACTTTTTTTTTTTTTATTCAATACGCATCCTGGGGCTACTTAAAAATCTCCACCACCTCATGCGTTTCACCATCACAAGAGTCCAAAGTATGAAATTTACTTAAAAAAATGGAAACTATAGGAATTTTGCACTCAAAACAGCTCTCAAATAATTGTAGGTCAAGTTACCACTATGTTTTCATTCCTTTTAGTTTTTATTTAAAATTAAATTATTCAACATTCCTATTCAACATAATATATAAATGTGCTACTGTCACACTAAGTCTTTCTTCATAAAAAAGTTTTTTCTTAAAGAAATAACTTCATTCTTTGTTAGTGTCCTTCTCCAACTCGACTCTTTCCTCCCCTTCAATCTTAGCTTTATATGCTTTCTCGGAGCACCTACCTGATCAGAAGAACCTTATGAGGATAACAATCCTGTGTATTTCAGCACTTTACAGCCCTTAACAGATTGGACTTTATTAGTTGACACAAGCAGTTTTTGTTTTCTTTTCCAAGCAGGCGCTTATCAGAGGAGAATGCCCTTCCAATCTCTAAATTCCCTTGTGACAATAGTAAAGCAGTCTACACTGCTCTTTCACAAATGAAGGTAATTTTCTTTGCCTGCTGAATCTCTGCCTTTAAAAATTTAGGCCTAGTAATGGTCAACTCTTAATTTCATAGCTATCACTATTGTTACTGTTCTGATCAAGGACATAATTTCCATTCTTCTGCAACATAAGTAACTTCATCTAGTGATATTGGAGAATTTCCTTGCAAACCACTTTATCAAACGTTACCTACATCTAGTGATACCATGCTCGTACAAAATTTCATAATCTTTAAGAAATCATGGAAGCCAGTGAATCCCATAAATTTACAAAAAATATCACAGCCATCAAAATTTTGGGGTTCATATACAAAGCCTGTGAGTCCAAATTTGTGAAGTTGCACTGAAAATCTAACTGGCTTGTGAGCTTAAAGTCGATGTTAAGTCTCACTAGCTTAAAAAATGCCGTTCAAAATAGTTTAATGAAATTATTTACATATTAAAATGTGAAGGTGGGCCAACTAGATATAGGTAAGCTTTGTCTTAATGATAAGCATCCCCATTTTTCATTAAACTTGCAAGACTAAGGCATCCTAAACCTTTCAATAATGTATTCCCATGGCTATCTTATGACAAAGATGTGCTGCAAGCGAGACAAAAAATTTCTGGCTGTCATAAAAATCAACAGTGGACTTTCTGGTCTCAGCTTTTATACATTCCTTGTGTCCTCTACAATAACAAAAGTGTTATTAGGTAACTGCATTTCTTTATCATCAAAATTTGAAGTACGGAAGTCCTTTTCTTACTTTTTGACTAATTGCATCTACTTTCATGAACTGTAGCAATAGTTTTGACAAGTTCATTCTTCTGGTTGTTTAAGACATGAATTTGGGCTCTCCCTGTTTGGAACAAACTGAAAAACTTCTTGAAGAGGGAAGCTGACTCCCTCATGAAATGAAGAATGGCTAGAATGAATGAATTCTGAGTTTTTTAAATTCTTTTTGAAGTTTAAAGTTGCACTTACTGGTACATTTTTTCCTTTCCTACAGAGATAAAATATTCCTTAATGGCAGAATGCTGTTCTGTAAATCTTTAAACAACTGGATGCAGAGTAAACCAATGAGAAGATACATGTCCCAGAAACATATGTTCCTCAATATGAAATGCTACTTAGATCAAATTGTAGTGAAGATCCACAGCAAACTCTCGTATATCCTGTGTGAAACCATCTATACCTTCTGCAAAGGCATCATGAAGTGTGTAAAATGCAGGTTCCTGTTAGGGATGCACCAGATACCAGAGCATGATCCAGTATCTGGCCACTTCTTCAGTGTCCGGTCAGATACTGATATCAAGTGTGATCTGGCCAGATACCAATAAATAATTAACATTTTAATCACATTTTGTTGATAAACTTCATATTTCAAGTTTTTGTATGTACTTTATTATTTTAGTATGGCTAATGCCATATGATTTTATTCAGCTGTGGGAAGAGCTGTGTGCAATAAAGGGCTAAATTTAACATTTATAATGATTTTCTTTTAAACAAAAAACACACTAAAAGTTAGATTTCTCTAAAATTTAGAACTAAGTCCAATCAACTTTGCCTTTTTTCTTTCCAGCATTGAATGCGAGAGTTCCCCCCAAAATATGGAAAATGTTAAATTTTCTATTAAGACAATTTGTCTGAAAATTTAATATACTTCTATCTTTTTTTTTCTGATTTAAATTCTGTTCTAAGCCTACTAGTAACACACATCCTAATTATTTAAATTTAAAACTTAGCAAATTATCAAATATCTTATTCTTCTTGTATCAAAATATACTAAACATAATTCAAAACTTATTGATCTTATGAGAAGGCAATACAATATAAATTAAATAATCTATATTATTGTGCATCTGGCAGCAGTGATGAACAGGGTTGGCAAAAACCCAACCCAACTGGATTTTGGGGTTTTTGGTTTTTTGATGGGTTGAATTTTTTTTTAGAAAGATTTGATAATTATGTAGTGCCTAATATATATCATTATTTTATTAATTTATTTATTTATCTAATCTACTATATATATTAGAGAGATCTTTATTTCACAGAAAATTCAGATTTGAAAGATAATGACATATTAGAATTTTCTCCATTTTAATTTTAGATCTTTCCTTTATTTCTTAACAGCAGATTTCAGCTTTATTTAGACCTAACTCAAATTAAAATTTTTAAGATGCCAAACTCAAAGAGTTATAGAAGTGGAAGATCTAAAGCTAGCAAATGGGACGAGGTGACTTTATTAAGTGATCAGCCTACTAGAGTACTATGCAATTATTGCAAAGAAAGTATCACTCAAAAAATTGTGTGTGTGAAACATCATCTAGAGCAGGGGTGGGAAACCCTCGCCCGCAGGCGAAATTTTGCCCACGAGCTAATTTCAATTCGCCCGCTTAGGTATTTATTATTTACTAAAAATTATTTATTTACAGCCCAGCAAATAGCTTTTTAAAATACATCTCTCGTAAAAAAATCTATAATATATCTTATGATCCAAATATTGAAATAATTATGTACAACGTAGGTATTTGGCAACTTTTAGCTGACGCGCAGAGGCAGCGAATCAACTTGTTGCTATACCCCAGACCTGTTTTAATTATAGGTTTTGAGCGGGCACAGTGATTAACTAGTTGGCGGTTTAATTTAAATTTTTAATTAAAATACCCATATTATAATGGCAAGTTGTAGGAAAAAATGGAAAACTGGTGCTGGTGAAAGTGATGCATTTTGTGAAAAATGGATGGAATTATATTTTTTCACTGAAATGAATGAGAAGTGCATTTGTCTTATTTGCAACGAATTTGTTGCTGTTTTTAAGAAGTACAATCTTGAGTGCCATTATTTAAGCAAGCATAAGAAATATGAAAATTTAAAAGGAGCAGAGCGTTTAGACAAGTTAACATTGTAGTGAATACTCTTATTTTAGTTTCAAGATAAATGTTAATTTTACCGTCTTGAATTTCGGAATAGTATAAATTCATTTTAAATTAGTTACCCCATTATAATTCAATTGTGAACCACATTAATACTAATTTTATGTATACTATATTATTTTATTATATGTAAACATAATTAATTATATATCACAATTGTCAGTTAATTATTTATATTCAAATATTTATTTTAATCTAATACCATGTCCATTTTACAAATAAATAATAGAAATCCAAGGGTTATATTTTCCACCTTTGGTACTGTCGCAGTTTCGCCTAATGGACTCAATACGGCTAGTGAGATAATCACTGGTTGGCACTTAACTAGCGGCAGTGCTTATGGCTACATCATCCAGGTTAACCTATACCGGATAGATGCGCTACGGTCCCAAGCCGTAGCTTGCCTAGGCCGACGACGACGACGTAAACCAACAATTGGTGACTCCGGAGTTGGATTCCCCCCTTTTACCCGAACGACTAGGACTAGACTGTAATGTCATTCATGCCCATCACCCCCTTCACCCGAGCGACTAGGACCAGACTGTAACGTTGTTCGTGCCCATCACCCCCTTCACCCGAGCAACTAGGACCAGACTGTAATGTCGCTCATGCCCTCTGCCCCTCACCCCTGCCCGTGCGCTCTGTGCCTGCGCTCGTCTCAACCTCCACTCCTTCGTTGGTAACTTGTCGTCTTGCTTGTACGTCAGCAAGCATAGGAGAAGATGCCTGACGACGCTGGTGCCATCTCCCACTTGAGCGTAAAGCTCCCCGTCTTCTGGCTGGGTGATCCATTTATTTGGTTCCACCAAGTGGAATCACAATTCAACTTGGGAAGGATCACCGCTAGCAGGACGAAATACGATCATGTTTTGTCCTCTCTACCAGCGAGCATCATCTCTGAAGTCCGTGACATCATCGTGTCTACTTCCACGAGTGAGGACCCATACAACGATCTGAAGTCTGCCATCCTGTACCGCACCACTGTCTCCGAGCGTGAGAAACTACATCAGTTAATCTCAAAAGAAGAACTTGGAGACCGTAAGCCCACTCAAATGCTGAGGGCTATGCAGTGCGCTCTAGGCGAATGCGCACAAACCTTCGATAAGGACATCTTTAGACAGTTGTTCTTGCAGAAACTTCCTCCATCAGCTCAGCGTGTCTTGGCCACTATGGATCCTGCTACTCCAGTTGATAAACTAGCAGAAACTGCCGACAAAGTAGTGGAGATTGACACAGCTCCGGTCAACAACGTGAACACACAATCGGAACTGGAGTTGAAAGTGAAAGAGTTAAGTCAACAACTCAACCACGTTTGTTCTCTGCTACAAAATCAACGGCAAAGAAGCCATTCTCGGTCAAGATTTACGAAGAGGCATCGTTCGAGTTCCGGGAAGATCTGCTTCTACCACTCGAAATTTGGAAAGAAGGCTAGGAAGTGCATCTCCCCTTGCAATTTTTCGTCGGAAAACCCCAGCAGCGAGTCCTAATGGCGTCTAGTACTCGCACTGCCAACCTGTTATTCATAAAGGACAGGAACTCTGGTGTCAATTTCTTGGTTGATACCGGAGCATCAGTCAGTGTATTCCCTCAAAAATCTGGTCATACGCACTCGGAATCTCCGCCTCTATACGCTGCTAACGGTTCACGCATACCCACGTACGGTACTCAGTCGCGTGAACTAAACTTGGGCCTTCACCGATCCTTCAAGTGGATTTTCATCTGTGCTCAAGTGCAGCATCCCATAATCGGCGCTGACTTCCTCCAGCATTTCAAACTCCTGGTGGATCTTGACAAGCGACGCTTATGCGACCAGGCCACACTGCTTTCTGTTCATGCCAAACAGGTTGCCCTTCCGGACGCCTCGAACTCTGCACTTTCCCTCGTTCCCCCTAATTCCATGTACCAGTGCCTTTTCCAGCGATATCCAGGAATTCTTCAACCGATGCAGATGGGTGATACCATTAAGCACACCATTACCCATCACATTACAACAAAAGGTCCCCCTGTGTTTGCAAAACCCAGACGTCTTGCCCCAGACAAACTGAAAGCTGCCAAATCGGAATTCCAGCTTATGCTGGATCTTGGGATAATAAGACCTTCCAAAAGCAGTTGGTCCTCTCCCCTACACCTGGTCCAGAAGAAGTCAGGAGACTGGAGACCATGTGGGGATTACCGTTTTTGAATTCGACAACCATCCCGGACCGATATCCGTACCAAATGTCCAAGACTTTACTTCTCTTCTCCACGGCAAATCTATCTTCAGTAAAATAGATCTCGTTAAGGCTTTCCACCACATTCCCGTAGAGCCTTCGGATATTCCCAAGACTGCAGTTTGTACACCATTTGGGTTATTCGAATTTGTGAAGATGCCGTTCGGGCTACGGAATGCTGCGCAAACCTTTCAGAGGTTTATAGATGAGGTCACCAGAGGCTTAGACTTTGTTTATGCCTACATCGATGATTTGCTTGTGGCCAGCTCAACGGAAGAGGAACATAAGGAACATCTTTCACTCCTCTTTCAACGCTTAGAACAATACGGTGTTACTATTAATGCATCTAAGTGTGTGTTTGCACAGCCAACCTTGGAATTTCTTGGTCACACGATTTCGCAGCACGGAATTACCCCCCTTCAGGACAAGTGTGAAGTGATAAAAAATTACCCTATGCCAAGTAATCAGCGTGAGTTACGTCGGTTTCTAGGTTTGGTAAATTATTACCACAAGTTCATTAAAAACTGTGCTAGTGTTCTTGCTCCTCTACACGCTATGATCACACACAAACGCAAGGTAACGAAATTGTTATGGTGTAGCGATAGTTTACAGGCGTTCGACAATGCCAAAAATGCTATCAATAGTGCATTGTCTCTGTCATTTCCTATCAGTAATGCCCCCCTAACTCTGACAGTCGATGCATCAGATGTTGCGATCGGTGGGGTGTTGGAACAAACCATTAACGGTCAACAAGCACCCATCGCGTTTTACTCGAAAAAGCTGCAGCCAGCCCAAACGCGTTATAGTGCTTTCGGACGTGAACTTCTTGCTATTTACTTAAACGTGAAGCATTTTCAACATTTCCTTGAAGGCCGAGAGTTTTGTGTTTTTACCGACCACAAACCTTTGGTCACTGTCTTCAATAAAAACAGCTGTAACCACTCTCCCAGAGTCATCAGGCAACTCGATTATATCTCGCAATTTACCACAGATATCCGCCACATCAAAGGTGTCTTGAACACTCCAGCGGATGCACTCTCAAGAATAGAGATTACTTCTGTTACCCTCAGCTCTACACTGTGGAATGCTATTGCACAGGATCAAGATAACGATACGGAACTACAAGACCTGCTCAGAGAAGACTCCACTCACTCACTTTCCCTCAAGAAAATGAGTATGCCAGGATTGTCTGTGCCCCTCTATTGCGACGTATCAACAGCTGCTATTCGCCCTTATGTCCCTCCATGTCACAGACAAGCAGTCTTCACGGATCTTCATAAGCCCTCCCATCCTGGTATCCGTGCTTCGCAACACCTGGTTACCTCTCGCTTTGTTTGGCCCTCGATGCGGAAGGATGTCAAACATTGGACCAAAACGTGCCTTGCCTGCCAGCGTGCCAAAGTCCAAAGGCACACCAGGTCCCCCTTTGACGCATTTCTGCCCCCATCCCAGCGATTTGAGGTAATTCATGTAGACATTGTTGGCCCTCTTCCAGTGATTCAAGGCCAACGTTATCTGCTCACCTGTCTCGACCACTTTTCCAGATGGCCTGAAGCCATCCCACTTCCTGATATCCAAGCGGACACTGTTGCAAGAGCCTTTCTTCATGGATGGGTATCAAGATTTGGATTGCCGACAAAAGTCATCACTGACCAAGGTCGCCAATTTGAGTCTTCGCTTTGGAAGAAGTTTACCAGCTTGTTGGGTACAGTACATGCGCATACCTGTGCGTATCATCCGCAAGCTAACGGCCTCGTCGAACGCTTCCATCACCAGCTGAAGTCATCCCTTATGTGTCACGAAGACTCCCATTGGATGGATAAGCTTCCACTCGTTTTGCTTGGTATTCGCTCTGCATTTAAGAGTGATCTGAAGACTACAGCGGCTGAACTAGTCTATGGAACAACACTGCGGCTACCAGGTGGCTACTTCACTGCAGGGGATAAGTCATGTGATCCTACGGAATTCGCTCAAACACTTTCCTCTCACATGCAGTCCCTTCAGCCTGTTCCCCCTCGATTGACTAGCCAACAGAACATCTTTGTTTCCCCAGCCCTCCAATCTTGCACCCACGTTTTCGTTCGTGTACCTCTCCCAAAACGGCCTCTCCAATGTCCATATGACGGACCCTATGAAGTTCTCCGACGTACGCGCAAATCATTTCTCATCCAGCGCGGTTCCAAGGTCGACAAGGTTTCTATCGATCGTCTTAAGCCTGCGTTTTTGGAATCAACCTTAAGTGAGGTACATGTAGCTACCAAAAAGGTCCCGGGGAAATCTGTGTCGTTCGGAACTCTTTGAACTTCCTCTCTGGTGGGGGAGTGTGTAGTGAATACTCTTATTTTAGTTTCAAGATAAATGTTAATTTTACCGTCTTGAATTTCGGAATAGTATAAATTCATTTTAAATTAGTTACCCCATTATAATTCAATTGTGAACCACATTAATACTAATTTTATGTATACTATATTATTTTATTATATGTAAACATAATTAATTATATATCACAATTGTCAGTTAATTATTTATATTCAAATATTTATTTTAATCTAATACCATGTCCATTTTACAAATAAATAATAGAAATCCAAGGGTTATATTTTCCACCTTTGGTACTGTCGCAGTTTCGCCTAACGGACTCAATACGGCTAGTGAGATAATCACTGGTTGGCACTTAACTAGCGGCAGTGCTTATGGCTACATCATCCAGGTTAACCTATACCGGATAGATGCGCTACGGTCCCAAGCCGTAGCTTGCCTAGGCAGACGACGACGACGTAAACCAACAACATCCTTAAAAGAAAATTTGGTTAAAAGGCAATCTCTTTTTAAAAAGCCTATTCAGGAAAAGGCATCTGTAACTCAAACCAGTTATGCATTGTCTGAACAAATTTCAAAAAAACTAAAGCCACATAATGAAGGTGAGTTTGTAAAAGATTGCATCATTACTGCCGTTGGAATTTATGCCCAGAAAAACTCAAGTTTGTTTGAAAAAATTAGCTTATCGAGAAGGACCATTTCTGACCGTATTAAAGAAATGGCTGAGGATATTCGAACTTCTTTAAAAACAGACGCAGCAGAATTTGTGTTTTATTCAATAGCTGTCGATGAGACTACTGATTTATCAAATACGCACAGCTAGCTATATTTATACGTGGAATAACTGCAGACTTTAAGATATGAGAAGAATTACTTGCCTTAAAATCAATGCATGGGACAACCAGAGAAGATCTATTTGAAATGGTCAACTCAGTATTAAATGATTTCAATCTACCTTATGAAAAGCTGAGCGGTGTCGCTACAGACGGTGCACCATCCATGGTAGGCTGTGAAAAAGGACTCGTAACTCGGATTAAGAAAGAATTTGAGAAACGTCAATTAAACCCAAATACTTTAATTGTGTGCCACTGTTTCATTCATCAGCAAAATTTATGTGCACATTCTCTTAAGATGGACAACATAATGAAAGTTGTGACAAAATCTGTTAATTTTATAAAAAGTAAAGGGTTGAACAACAGTGTGTTCAAAGAATTTTTGCATGACCTTGAAGCTGAATATGGTGACCTATTGTACCATTGTGAAGTTCGATGGCTAAGTAAAGCTCAAATGTTTCAGCACTTTTATGAACTGAGAGATGAAGTGAGACTCTTTATGGACGTTAAAGGTGCCCCCATTAAAGAATTGGAGGACCAAAAGTTTCTAAGTGATTTTGCATTTTTAGTAGATATAACTAGTCATTTAAATAATCTAAATTTAAAATTGCAAGGGCCCAATCAGCTAATACCTCTTTGCTCACCCATATCAGGAGCTTTGAATTGATGCTTCAATTATTTGTGACCCAACTGAAAAGGAACTGCTTTATACATTTTCCAAAGTTGAGAGAACAAAATCCAAAATTGACAGTTGAGTACGTTGACGAGTGTAAGTCTTTTGGATCAATTTCAAAATAGATTTGAAGATTTGAAAAATCATAGAATTGAGCTACGAATATGTGAAACCCCTTTTGACGTAATGCCTGATGAAGCTCCGGAATCCTGGCAATTGGAATTAATTGATTTACATTCTGATAATACTTTGAAATCAAAATATAACAGTGAGCCTATTTTGGAATTTTACAAATGTGTTAATTTTGAGAAATTTCCTTTTCTGAGAAACAATGCTTTGAAAATAGCTTCACAAGTTTCTACAACTTATCAATGCGAGCAGTTTTTCTCAAAATTAAATTTGGCAGAGTCGTTTACGTACACGACTTACAGACGAAAATCTTGCTAACCAGCTCCAAGTTGCTGTCTCATCAATGCCAGTTAATATTTCCAAACTTTCACAGGAAAAGCAGTACCATCCTTCTCACTAAAAAATTGAAAGGTAAGATTCATCAAATTAAAAAAATATGCCCTTATGATTACTTTTATTGCTTCAAAGTTATAAAAATAAACTATATATATGTATCCTGGTATTTTTTAAATTAGTCTTTGCTTGAGTGTTACATATCTACGAAATTGCTATTTAAAGGTAACTATTTTGATGACATTGATGTGCGTTCACAAATAGATATATTGTAAATTATATAAGGCTTATAAGCACACCGGACAAAAAATTAGTCACCCCTCTCAGAATGTACCTAATAACGTGTGACGGCGCCTCTGGCCTTGATAACCGCACGAATCCGGCGAGTTTAGTATGCGGAGGTACGCCTGCTGGTTCAAATTCATCGTCACTGGAACGAGGGGGCCCATTTCGTGGTATGAAAAACATCCCCAGAACATCACGGAACCACCTCCAGCCTGAACAACACCTTCGACGCATTCAGGATTAAAGGCTTCATTGGACCTGCGATGTACTCGTTGCCTCCCATCATTGGAGAACAAACAAAAACGGGACTCATCGGACCAAATTACACATTTCCAATCTGCTGCAGTCCAGTTTTTGTGCCTCTGAGCCCATTTATAACGTGCCAATTTGTGACTTGCTGTTAACAGCGGCCTCTTCCGTGGTACCCTGCTCCAGATGTCCATCGCATGCAGTTCTCGTCGCAATGTCCATTTGGAAATTGGTCGCTGGAGAACCTCATTGGTTTCTTGGAGCAATTGTTCTCTGGTTTGAAAACGATTTGCAGTTACTAGACGAGAAACATGGTGGTGGTCCCTATTGTCAAGAATTGTTTTCCGGCCACAGTTACGCTGTTGATTTTCAGTTGATTGCGAACTACACCACTCTTTGTAAACTCGCTGGACAGTACGCGTTGACACACCAACAAATTGGGCTACTTCAGACATTTTGTGTCCGTGGGCTCTGCCAAACACGATGGCTCCTTTTTGCCACTGAGTAACGTCTGCCTCACAACCCATTTTGCAGACTATATCCAACACACACACTTCTTCACCACCTCATGAAACAGATCTGATCCTGTGTGCTATGTCACCACTACTTGTCACTTACCAATGCTACATCAGCACCCTCTGTGTGACCTTGAACTTCCTACTATCGGTGCTATTAGGGGTGACTAATTTTTTGTCCAGTGTGCTTATATATAAGCTTAAAATTTGCCAGACACCCGCGGAGGTGTTTATGTTATCGATTTTTGCCCTTGGTACTGAAAAGTTTCCCCACCCCTGATCTAGAGAAATGCAGTAAAAGAAAAGTGGAATGTTTTGAAAATGAGGCAAGAGGTATGCCGAGACTCGAATTTGGAGCATCAGTTGAAACTGATTCACTTCCTCCAACTTTGGCTTCTAGCAAAGATGATCCAAAGATTATAAGTGAAAATGTGCCTGAAATGAGTGACACCAGTGCAGGTTCTTCATCATCCACATTCTGTCATTCAACACCAATAAAGCATAAAAGGCAAAGATCAATTACAATTACACCATTTGTGGTAAGAACGACTGTGGACCAAAAGGAAGAATTAGATTTACAAGTTGCAAGGTTCTTTTTTTCAGCTAACATACCCTTCAACGTTTTAGAAAATAAAGAATTTATAAAATTAATCAAAGGTCTAAGATTAGGATATGAACCACCAAACAGAAAAAGGTTGGCATCTGATCTGTTAATAAAAGTTAATGAAGTAATCCATGAAATGAAGAATGACCTTAATCTTGATGATTGTACCATTACCCTTATAAAAGATGGCTGGAGTTCAGTAGGTAATGATCCTATTATTGCGCACAGTATTCATAATGGAAAAAAGCCATTTCTGATTTCAGCAGTAGATGCTAGAAGTACAAAAAAGACAGCAGAATATTGTGCACAGTTAGCTAGAGAAGCAATAACAAAAACTAAATAAATGGCATTGATGTAAGTATAACTATTTTGTAGGTACATTTTATTTTAGTTATAAACATTTTATTTTCAGGTATTTGCTATATGCACTGATAACGAAAACAAAATGATGAGAATGAGAGAAATTCTTGAGGACAACAACTACAGTCTTATTACTTATGGCTGTTCAGCACACCATCTAAACTTGGTAGAAAAAGATCTCCCCAAAACCAGTTCTCGAGCATGTTGTAGAAATTAACAAATATTTCCGAAACCATCACCAACCTCATGTAAGCTAAAAACAAATCCAATAAATTAGCTACTGTCAGCTTTACTTTTATGCATTAGCACTGTCACCAGTGTGAATCCTAATTCACGACTCATTAATAAGTTGCATAGGCTATTTGGCGCATTTGGTGGAGAAGGGGCGAACGCAACATTTTCAAATTATGCCACAAAATGCAGTTAAAGTTTGTAAACTTTAAACCTTTGTATTTTTCCAGTTTATTGAAATGTTGTATGAATTTGAACACATATTTGAGTAAAATATTGTTGTGTAATATGTCAATATAATAAAACGCCGAGAAATTTTACAATATTATTTATTGATAGCTTCTGATGTTAACTGGTGTAATCCATTATTTGGTCCTCTTCGTCGAATGTTGTATTACCTGCTTCAACTGTTTCGGTTTCTTCCAGTTCCTTTAACAATCTTGTATAATAGTCACTGCAGTTGCAGGCATTAGGTCTGATAATTCTTTGAGATCTTTTATTTTTTCCTTAGTTATTGGCAGCAATTGGGAATACTTTGGTTGCAGTGTCTGCTGGGCTAGATTGAATAAACTGACACTGTAGGATTTTTTCCCTTTCTGCAGTCTGACGGGATGGCTATTATCTGGGGTTGTGCGGTATGCAGTAGATATTACGTAGCCTTCTTTGTGTTGAAAGTCAAATATTAACTTTCTTGCATCTGTAAATTTAGTAGTTGTTGATTTCCTAATGACAATGTACATTTTTAGGACGTCAAAATCAAGAAAATCAGCCTGTTTCATTTCTACAACTAGGAAGCGCTGCGAAACGGCTGTAGTTATGGCCGTAACAATCTTTTTTGGTGTAAATAATATTGCTGTAATTATTTTTTATATTTTGTTCAATTTGGCCAAATTGAGCATCACAGGGCACTGTCGAGTGACCAGAAAGTAGTTAGATGTGTTCAATGTGAAGCAATGATGCGGAGTGAATTTCTCTGAGATACATTAAAACCTAAATTTTACCGTGAAAGAGTGCAGACTAACATCTAATTTTTTGCATAGGTAAAGCAAAGGTTTTAACACTAGAACAGCGAAGCGGTCATTTTGACCACTTTTTCGAAATTTAATTAGCATATCTTGCTTAATTCGGATTAGTTCGCCATCATATTCCATGAATGCCTTCACTACGCCAATAACCTTTTTGTGGTATAATATGATTAAAATATATCTAATTATTTCACAAGATATTCAGCGATATTACTAAAACAGCGAAACGGTCACTTTGACCGTTTCTCATAAAAGCAATACAGGAGTGCTGTAAAGACTTGTCATAACATATTCAATCTCGCTGTATGTTTGTGACAACAACACACGGCGGTTCAGTGTGTGTTGCGCTTCCAAGCTGCAAGCATGTGTGCAAACCCCTCTCTTTCAAATGAAGAAATTCTTCGATGTTTGCAAGCAATTTCAGAATCAAACTCAGAAGGAAGTGATATATCATTGGACAGTGATGATGGTGAAGATGATTATATTCCTCAGGCAGAAAGTTCATCATCTGAGTCAAATGAAGAAAGTGATGACCAGGCACAAACTGATTCAGCTAATAAAACGTTCAATGCTGGTCATGTTGCGGGTGAGTACAATAAATATTTACATCTTTGTCAGTTTCAGTATGGTGATTCGTGCATAAGTTTATTGATGATGATTAGCAATGATTTCGTGTCATATTGTAGAACCATTATGGTTATATATATAAATATTATAATAGCACAGGCCCGTAGCCACGGGGGGGGGGGGGGGGGGGGGGGGGGGGCAAGAGGGGGCAAAGCCCCCCTGTAAAACATTCTGCCCCCCTGGAAAAACTCTGCACTTTTCACCACTGTTTGCCGAATTGAATTAGAACCATATATATATATATCTTTATATATATATATATATATATATATATATATATATATATATATATATATTATATATATATATATTCCTTCATTGTCCCCCCTATCAATTTCTCCGCCCCTCCTACTCATTCGGTCTGGCTACGGGCCTGTAATAGCAACTTACCATTGTGCTTTATTACTTGCAGGAAAGATGGGAGGCTTTATGGGAAGAAAAAAGCGATGCGAAACTCCTGCTTTGATTGAAGTTGGTTCAGTTTTAACGGCGAAGGATGGCACAGAATGGGAGGTTATTGAACAAGGCAACAGAAATGAGGGAAAAACCCGATCACAGAATATTGTACGTGAAGAACCTGGCCCCACAGTTTATGCCAAACGACAAATTGCTGAAAATGATTTTTAGATTGCTAATTGATGATTTTTTTTGAAACATATACAAAAGTGTACTCAAGCAGAAGCTCATAGACGATTGAAAACTACTTCATGGACTGTGTCACTGGAAGAAATTATGGCTACTATTGGCATCATGTTTGCTCGAGGAATATTGGCCAAGGGGCAACCTGCTGATGATCTCTGGTCAAAAGAGTGGGGACCTCCTTTCTTTCGTGAAACAATGGCACGAGATCGCTTTCGAGAAATTATGAGATACCTCCGTTTTGACATGAAGTCTAACAGATCTGAAAGGCTGAAAACGGACAAATTTGCACTGACATCTCAAGTTTGGAATCGGTTCACCCAAAATTGCATTGCTTGCTACAGACCAAGCGAATATATAACTGTTGATGAACAGTTATTCCCCACTAAAGCAAGGTGCCCTTTTACCCAGTACATTGCCACTAAGCCAGACAAATTTGGTATAAAATTTTGGATAGCTGCTGATACCAAGTCAAAATACTTCTTGAACGGATTCCCATACCTTGGTAAAGATGCAAAGCGCCCATCAAACCAACCGCTTTCAGAATATGTAGTTCTTCAACTTGTCGAACCATACCTTGGCAAAGGAAGAAACATTACGACTGACAACTTTTTACTTCAGTGAGTTTATGTCGTAAATTACAACACAAAAATACTACCCTTGTTGGGACAATGAATCGTGCCCGAAAAGAAGTGCCAATTGCCATCAAGAATTTGCGAGACAAAAGGTTCAACACTCATGTTTGAAAAATGACCAAGCAACGCTAACTGTCTATCAATGCAAACCAAATAAAAATGTGATTCTTCTGAGCAGCGTGCATAGCTGTGTTCAAGTTGAAGATAATGCAAAAAGAACCCCTGAAACTGTGACTTACTACAATTCAACAAAATATGGAGTAGATATAGTTGATCAGATGGCTCGCAAATACAGCACTAAAGCTGGTTCAAGAAGGTGGCCCGTTCATGTTTTCTATAATATGTTGGACCTCGCTGGAATCAATGCAGCTGTTCTCTATAGGGAAGTTACTGGTAAGAACATTACTCGTCGCAACTTTCTTCTGCAGCTAGCATTACAATTACGACAGGGTTTTAAAAAGAGTGATGCAGAGCAGGATATCAGTGAAGACGACACTGCAGAGACAGATGTGATATTGTCCCGGAAAAGAAAACAATGCCAAGTGCGAATGTGCAAGCAAAATAAAACTTGTGAAATTTGTCACAAATGTAAAAAAAGGTATGTGGATCATGCACAAGCCACGTAATCAAGAAAATCATTTGCAAGAAGTGTTCTTCAACATAGAAAGCACAGAAATAAAACCTAGGATTTATTAAGATGAAAAAGGATTATTATTTTGCGAAGTTAACCTAAAGTTTTATTAATTTATAAGCGTAATTGGTTTTATCGTATATGGTTATAAATAAATAAAGTTTATTTACTTCAAATAAAATTAAATACCTGTAAAAAGTATAATTTTCCTTCGATAAATACAAATGTAAACGTAAATTTAAAATAATATTAGGTGGCGGTCAATTTGACCGCCTCGCTGTTATGGGTATGCAAAAATTTCAGCTGTTCTAGTGTTAAAGGATAATTATACGACAAAAAACTCATTTTTCGAATTTTGTGGCGTTCGCCCCTTCTCCACCAAACGCGTCATTTATGCTGTCAAATCCAGTAATATTTGTAATAAAAATTTATAGTTTAGGGTTGGTTAATGGAGAGAGGTGGTATGATGCCACAACTACTAAATGAAACCAGATGGAATTCTCAGTTAGAATGCATAAAAACCTATTTGTCAAATTACTCTCTATATATAGAAATAAGAGGAGAGCATATTGAAGACATTGATCACAACATCGGAAAATTGATAGATAACTTATCTATACAGAGAGAGGCACTCAATTTACAGTCACAACTCTTACTTGTTGGAAATGCTCTAGATAAGGTGTGTTTATATTATGCAGTTAAAATTACTTAACTTTAAATACCAATATTAATTTCAAGATATTTTATAGACTTATAGTGCACATTTTATTTATAGAATCCTGTACTAAAGCACTACTAATAAATAATTAAAATAGATTTCATTTTGTGTTGTAACTTGTAACACCAAAAATAAATTCTAACAATACATAATTCTAAATGTTTACAGATGTTTTCACTCAGCCATATATAATTCTATAGTTTTTATTTTTTTGTTACAGTTGCAGGCTGATAATACATTATCTGATGCTGTTGAAATTTGGCTCACTTTAATTCAAGATGAAAAATTAGCTCCATACAAAGAAGATATTATTAAGAGATTTAAAAAAGCTATGGAGCCATGTCATCTTTTGGCAAATATAACTGACCCAAAGTATGAAGGTAAATAGGACCTAAATGCAGGTCTGGCACCCTTAGCAGGACTGCAGCTGGAGCCCCCACCCGCCTCCCACTTCACGATTGGGTTTGCCCACAAAGTAATCAAGGTACCATATTGAAGAAACTATTTGCCTTACACTGATCTATTTTAATTTGCTAATACATACATTTATTATAAAATTATAAAATCATTTCACAGTTCAAGAAAGTGTCATGACCAATCAAAACAGCGAGTAAAGCGAGGCATATGTAGTAACAAATCAGAATGCTCAAAAGTGCTAAAATATGCGTGCAAAAAGGACATATCTACTGTTTTTTCCAAGCAAGAAGGGCATATGTCACATAAAAACAGTTATTCGCTTATTGACGACTCCTGGAACACATATTAAGCCGTAAATAAGCTGAGTCACTTATTGACGACTCCCATCTGTGCGCGCAACATTTTTAAATCACTTATTTACGACTCCTATCCCTAAAGGGTTAAAGGTCGTGATAGTGAAAGTTCTATAATGACCCAATAAGATGAATAAGTTAATTATGTAAATATCAGTCAAGTTAAACTGGTGTACATACGTCGTACAACCTTTCATCATTTGTCTATGCTTCTCATTCCTTCATTATTTTTTTCATGTTGTTCTTACATAATATTATCAGACGTGCACAGGGCAGGAGGCGCTGGCGCCCCCCAGATCTTTGGCGCCCTTAGCATTTACTAACCTCGCCTAATGGAAGCGGCGGCCCTGCCTAAATGCTTAACTACTATCAATATATAAAACATAGGTAACAACTGTATGGGCAGAAGAGTTTTCTCTGATCTGAATCAAATCATCTGGCATTGCCATATTAAATAATAATTAGCATAAATTCGATACCATAACATAAATTATATAATCTATATTATTAGCTTTATTTTTGTTTTTACACAGTTCTATTATTTTTCAGGACAAAAATTGAATAGAGTTCAAGAGGAAGAGGCTGAAGAATGGCTGATTGAAATAAATTCAGAATACATGGCAGGATATTATGCATTCCGCTTAAAAGATGCACTAATTTTTCCTCTTTATTTATTCAAAGATAGTATAGTAAGCTTTACATCAGCTAGTAATTGGTGGAAAATTGTTGAAATGAAAGAAAAAAAAGAGACCAGGTTACCATTAGGTTTTGCTAAATTTTGAGATCTATTCATAGTTGTCCAGCCAGTTCCGGATCATTGGAAAGATTTTTTTCAACATTTGGCTTGGTATGGAGTAAAATGTGAAATAGGTTAGGGAAAGAAAAGGCAGAAATGTTGGTTCGAATCTACCACCACCTAAGGTCAAAAGATGCTGAACATACTGATCAATAATCAATATTAGGTACCACTTAAATTATTTAAATTATAAAGCTGAAAAGAAACATGATTTATTTTTAGATATAGGTAGCCAATTAGAAGATAGATAAATTAGATACAGTATTAGATATAAGGTTCATAATGAAACATGTCAAATAAATAGTTTCTGGAAATTTTAGTTTATATTGGTCTTATCACATTAATTATAGTTTATAGTTGTTAATATATCAGGTCATCCCATAAGTAATGTCGTTTTTTCACAATAGATTAAGTTTAAACTAGTCCTACTTGGTTTAAACAAATTTTCCGAAGGTTATATCTAAGAGGAGAGTATCGTGTTTCGCTACATACTTTACAGACCTTGACCAGTGAAGACGTGCGTTTTGCTTTATGTGAACCCCTCATAAACATGGTGGTATCAGAAGAGCATATCAGGCATATAATGCTTTACAAGTTCAAAAGAGGGAATAATGCTACTGAAGCAACGCGAAACATTCAGGACATTTATGGCAACGATATTCTGCATGTGAGGAAATGTCAAAGATGGTTTCAAAAGTTTAGGAATGGTGACTGCTGTTTGACAGATGCAACACGCTCTGGATGCCCTGCTGAGTTTGATGATGACCTGCTGTTAGCCGCACTTGAAGAAGACTGTTCAACAACTGTTGAAGAATTGACCCAGAAACTCAATTCATCCCCATCCACCATTATTTGCAACAACTTGGGAAAGTGCCTAAGTTAGGAAAATGGGTGCCACATGAATTGTCAGTCGACAATCTGAAGGTGCGGGTAAACATTAGCACAGCTCTTCATTCCCGTGAACTCCAAGATCCGTTTCTGTACCATTTAGTGACTGGTGATGAAAAGTGGATATTGTACCAGAATGTTAAGTGCCGTCGACAGTGGGTTTGTGCCGGAGAACCAGCGACACCACAACCAAAACCAAATCTTCACCCTCAGAAGGTGTTGTTTAGTGTTTGGTGGGATAAAGGTGGTGTAATAACACTTTGAAACCTTACCACACAACCAAACAATGACCGCTCAAGTCTACTGTCAACAACTGGATCAATTGAACAATGCACTAAAAGAAAGAGATACCTTCTTTGGTTAGTCGGAAAGGAATCGTGTTCCACCACGACAACGCACATCTTCATACTGCTCAGATCACTTCTGCAAAAATTGAGGAGCTTGGGTGGGAAAAACCTCCACATCCTCCAGACCTTGCGCCTTCAGATTATCATCTCTTCAGGAGTCTGCAAAACTATCTTGATGAGAAACAGTATACTTCTTTAGATGACCTGCACACCAGTCTTTGTACGTTTTTTGCCTCAAAACCACCTGAATTTTATAAACATGGCATTGAAAAGCTTGTAGGACATCAGCAGAGTGTCATTGGATGACCTGATATAAGACTGCATAACCATATTATAAAAAATGCCAAGTTAAAATAAGTTTATGAGAAGTAAATTGATGTGGGTTTTTAGGTTGGGTTTTTGCTGGGTACCAACCCTGGTGATGAAACTTAAGAAAGCCCATGCACTATTGGTTAAAAATTGACATTACAGAGTATCATACTGTGTGAAAATATATTACATACAAGTGAATGAACATGTAACTTAGTGAGAGTGAATGCCTATAATTTTAAGCCATAGGCATAGTGTCCCCAATTTGTATATTATGAAAAATTGAAATGACATCATTAGCTTATCTATCGAGAGAAAATTTTGCCAACAGCAATGCTACAGAAGAATCTGAGTAGTATGCCTTCACTGTCTTACCTCTAGATTCTGAGGATAAAAAACTGGCAAATGAAAGAAGGAAAGAAAACAAAAATATTTATAAAGCAGATTTAGATAAATATTTAACACTACCATTAATACCTAGAGAAAAAGATCCTTTAACCTGGTGGAACAATCATATATCAGAATATCCATCATTAAAGAAACTTGTACATAAGTATTTAAGTGCTCAACCCAGCTCAGTCACTTCTGAGAGATTATTTAGTGCAGCAGGCAAAATTTATAGTGAAAACAGGAACCATTTGTTGCTGGAAAATGCTGAGAAACTTTTCATAATGAACAATATGAAATTATTGAAAACAATGAAAAATATAACTATATATTTTCACAGTTATATTTATCACACATTTATCATTTACAGTTAATAGTTATATATAAGAAAGAAAATGTTTTTGTCATAATATATATATACACACACACAGGGTGTCCCATAAGTCCGGCATCATAGGAAAAATAATAAAAAAAGGCAAACAAAAGCTTTTATTTACAGAACTTGCTCAATATGTCCACCATTGTTTTCAATACACAAATTCAGATGTGATACCCAGTCAGCAAGCACACGGTGAATGATGTCAGGAGTAATGGTATTACATGCCCCAATAATGCGCTGCCGCAAATGTTCAACACTCCTAATTTTCTCTGCGTATACCAGCGCTTTCAAGTGGCCCCAGAGATAAAAATCTAGTGGCGTGAGATCCGGGCTTCTAGCTGGCCATTCCACAGGCCCTCGATGTCCTATCCAATGACTAGGGAATTGTTGGTACAGGTATTCCCTTACTTGGATGGTGTAATGTGCAGGAGCGCCGTCTTGCTGGAACCATGTTGGGAAATTTCCTTCTTCATTCAAGACACTGGGAAATGCTTCTTCCTTGAGCATACGTAGGTAGTGCCTCCAGTGACATGTTCATCGAAAAAGAGGGGGCCTATGATGCGATCCTTCCAAATGCCACACCATACCATCACCAGAGATGCACCTTGTTCCTTTGAAGAGGTATACCAGTGAGGGTTGTTTTGAGACCAGTAGCGGGTGTTCTGTCGATTTACCTCATTTCCATAAAAACCTCGTCACTAAACAGAATGGTGGATGGGAAATTGGCATCCTGAGCATAAATTATGGTTTGTAGAAATAGAAAAATATGAATTTCTCCTATGATGCCAGACTTATGGGACACCCTGTATATATACACATATATTATATTCTAATTTGCATTTTTTTTAGGAGAATAATAATTTTGTAAAATTAGTAGTAACCATAAAAGTCTAACCACTAGTTATTGCAAGTTTTAAAATTTTATACCCTCAAGAATATATGATCCAGCCAAATATCTGGCAATTATCCAGTATCCGGCAAATTATAAAGCCAGATATTCAGTATCCAGTTATCCAGCTATATTTTGATCCGGTACATCCCTAGTTCCTATATCTACCAATTCTTTCTGAGCTTTTTCAACACCATTCTTATTGATGATACTTAAGTTGTTTTATTAAAATCTGAACCATCACTGCCCAATAACAGAAGGTCTTTGATATCTATTCCATTATTTTCTAACTGTTCTCAGTTCTAATAGTTCCCTTAAATTAATATTTCCCTAAAACAAAAAAAAATAAGAGACCATGAAATGACAATTAAGCAAACATTCAGTGACCTTTGGTTAGCTACGATAGGTAAAATAAATAAAATAGGATCATATTTACACACAGATGACTTTGAAACATCTAATCTTATACTGTTAAAATCACTCACTCGATGCCAATATAATAGCAAGTACTGCCAGATAATTTCAACATGCTGAAAAAGTAGGAAGGGTGGAAATGTAGGAGCAGAGACACTGCATTAGTTTGCACATGCATCTGCTCACCTTTGCATTCAATTTCATATATTGTATTGGAAAACTAATTAACCTAATCTAATTTTAGTGCCATCAAACAAAGAAGTGAATAGGAAAAACTGCGGGTTCGAAAGGGGTTTCTTGTTATGTCCTTAGATAGTGAGGTATTAGCTAACTCAATTTAAACCAACCTGACCTGATCAGGAGTTTCTTCCAACAATAATTTTATTGAAATATTTAAATGTCCCAACATACAAAAAGTGTTCCCACATGAGAAAAATTATCCAACTAAATCTGAATTATCACACCTGACCTCACTTATACCCAGTTGCTTGCTCGTGCACCAGCTAAAAATAATTCCAAAAATCTGACATTATAATACTTATATTAAATGTAAAAGTACAAAATGGCATGAAGAGAATTATGAAAATGTACAAAATGGTGAGTGTGTATGTGTGAGAAGTAGAGGAAAACATGTAAAACATTGACGTAATTATTAGTAAATATGTGAATAAATGTTGCATTGATATGAATGTGGAAAAAGAGTAAATGAGAGAGGAATGGACATGGTTCATGAGGTCTATATAGAGACAGTCTCATTTGACATACCACTGGAGGTACACCACTCCCAACATTCTCATGAAGAGAACGGTGTGTGTAAGGTTTGTGGGGTACCTTATTCCTGCTTTATCTCTGCGTGTGTAACTGATTTGAGCATTTTTAGTCCAGTGCTCAAGCATAGTGCTTAGGAATGGAAAATGGGTCCTTTGATTATGTATGTTTTAAAATTCATGTATTTCACTCTTGATAATCCTAAAAGAATAAGTAGTTAAAAAATACAAGATGAACAACCTTGGTTTTTTTTAAAATCACCTTCGGTATTTGTAAAAATTTTGAGCTCAAGTTGTACATGAATAATACTTTTATTAACCATAAAACTGAGAATAAAGTATTTGAATTTTGAGGCATACCAATCTCAACCATTCCAACACAAAAAATTTCTTAGTTTCAAAATCTGAACTGAAAAAGGTCAAAATGCAAAAAAAAATTATTGGATAATCTTTCCATAAATGCAAAACCTTAGAAAGGTACATTACTCAAATATTTCATACATTTACGAATAATAATAATAATAATAATAAGTCATGATGATTGAGCCAACTGAGTTTTGACATAATATGCTTTACTTGGGAAAATTTATGACAACAATGTACAACTTAACATAATTCGCAGTTACCCTTCATTCGACTCTATTACAGTGGTACCTCTCTTAACGAATGTAATCCATTCCATTAAGTGGCTCGTTAAGAGGAAATTTCATTATGAGATGCATCAGTTTAATGGGTTTTTCATTAATTGGTTCCAGAGACCCAAGAAAATGATATATATATTAGGGTTATGACATTTTTATAACCATGTTCCTGTATCATAAATCGATGAACTTTTGCCCCCTGACAATGAGAATAACAGTTTTTTCGATATATTTTGAAAAAACTTCACCCCAAAATAAAAAATAAAAAATTAATAAAATAATAAATAGAAATTTGCATGTTTATTTCACAATTATTATACATAAACATATATTATATTATACAACATTATACCTATACAATACATATTAATTATACAAATACAATATTATACATTTACTCTATTATTGTTTTAATTGTTTTACTTATTGCTTAAAATAAACCTGTGATTAAGGTTGTCTTTATTTTTACAGTTTACGTAAAGTTCTTGCATCACCTTAATGGCATGTTCCACACATTGGTTGCTCCTTGGTATAGCTATTGCAGATGGGTCTGTTCCAGTGATTTTCCAGAGTATTTAGTACTTTTCGGTATTGTTGCAAGATATTGGACAATTTATGATAATCATCTTTCTTATACATCTGATTGCTGAACCAATAGCCTGCCCAGTCGTAGGAAATAAATCTGCAAATCTTATGCAGAGATTCTCTTTGTGTTGGTAGAAGTATACAGGTTAGGATTGCTAATATTGCTCTTGAATTCCATCTGGCATTGCTGATGTTTGGTATTTTTCGAAAATGTACCTTTGGAAATCTGCCATTTTCTTCAAGAAACCAAAAAACACGTGTTAGATGAAACAGAAACTTCATGTCATCACGCCATCCTGAACTTTCACAAATCTCTTCCTCGCCATTTTCAAAATTTGCTTTAAGTTCGTCATATTTCTTCATGATGTCTGAAACAAAAGGGTAATCAATGTTGGGTGATGTTTTATTACCTCCAAGTTCGTCATCCATCACCACACGAAGTATTTGGTCCAGTACGTGATGCTGGCAGCCAATGAATTGTGGCTTATCAAGCCCCTTTTCTGCAAACAATCTTTGTAGTCTGACTATAACTCCATTCAATTTTCCTGTATTGACACTTGTTGTATCAGCTACCATCATTTTTATGCTGCTCCATAAGTTATGCTCATCCAGAAGAGCCCATATTCCATCAGAGATAGTTTCAGCTTTGCCATTTGCCAAACACAACACACCTAACTTGACTTCTCTGTTTTCATTTTTCAGAACAACCACCTGATATTCCTTAGCATCAATATGGTTACCATCAAAATGCAATGACCAATCTTCTAGTTGCAGCGTTTCTTTCATTTCTTCTTTCAGTCGAACTGCTTCTCTGAATGTTGATTTGTAAATACCTGATTGAGATGGTGTTGTTATATTGATTCCTTCATTTGACAGCTGTTTGCAGACTTTTGCAGCTTTGCTTGTTGATAATTTTGAAGATATTACTAAATTGGTTGCAATTGCAGTTTTGCTATAATGTCTACGCATTGGCTTTCTTGCGGAAGATTCACAGTCATCTTCATGGTCACTAGGTTCTGTTTCACTCATTATTGCATCACTATCTAACACATCGATGGACTCAATGGCAGAAGAATTGGATGCCACGCAAGTACTGGAGGTTTTCCTTATTCGTTTTGATGGATGGATAGTTTCTTTGCCTGCTAGTTTCTCAGTCACATATCCCACTTCACCTTTGTTCTCCTTTTGCAGATCGTAAAACTTTTTGTCCTCACTGCATAGCCATTGTCCATCTAATTTTGTGATATCAAATAGTTCATCCAGTATTGAATACTTGCCACGCCGTACACATTCATCATATGTCTTCAAGACTTTCTCAATCTTGCTTTGAACAACTTGATTAGACATGTGGGAAATTAAATTTATCCCATAATTGAATGACTTCATTACAAATCACCTTTGCCCAGTCTTTTCTACTTTTTACATTGTTGCCTAGAAACAGGTATCTTCCAGCAATATGTATTTGGAGAGGCAAGCGGCTTCGTTCAAAAAGAGGTTACATTTCTGATGAGACATTTCTTCTTTTGTGAGTTCTGAAACTGCACCAGATTCTTCGTCCAAGTTTCTTTGCACTTCTCTTATGCGACATTGTAAGATAGATAACCTGAGATAAATAAATTCACTTGGAACAAGTACTTTCCATTAATGATAAATTGTACGTGATATGTGTTCTGTTCACCAGCACTGTCTGAGGAGTGAATGTGCGAACCCTCATCCGGCAACACTTATATAGAGGCCAGAGAGGGCGTGGCTTAAGGCAGACACGTGTATTTCTGGAATATTCAAGAAAATACTAGGTATGGAAAACTGATGAGTGGGTAGTTGGGAGGTAATGAAAATGGTTCACTGAGTAGGTAGGTAGTTAATCTAACAATTATTAAATTCCTTTTATGTCAATAACTGGGTGGATGAAACCAATTGGTTGCTCACCAGAGTTATTCTCCACACTAGTATTTATATACTGTGTGACAAGAGCGTGCTCGGTAATAGATATACATTACCGATCAACCAACCGAGAAAAAACCAAGACGACACTGGTGGAAAAAGCCCCGCTAAAAGGAGAACAAAGGAGAATGAAAACGAGGAATGGGGCGATAAGACGGAACGAGGGAAGGGAGAAGAACAGACAAGAAAATAAGATCCCCACCAGCAAGTACGCTCTTAACAATTAAACCAGGATGGAAAAAGGGACTCTCTAATAACTAGCAGTAAGTGACTAATTGTGTTTTTAACCCAAGTTTACGTAGATTCATTAAATTAAGCTGGGTCAGACAACTTAGGCCTACATTGTGGCCTAAGACCCAGCATCAACTCATAGCTTAGCAAAGGTAAAGGTAGATTGCCCTAACCTAGTTTGGTGAGGAATCCTACTGTGGACCTCAATTTATCTGCCCGCTCTGGACCATTTCCGGAATCTCTAGGCTGACCCTACAGGGCTAGACTTGATCTACTCTATAGTTAGACAAGAAATAAGGGGTGGGTTAATTGTGGACCAATTCATACAGAGCATTTTTCACACTAGGTAACCAATCTAGAATGGTGCAATGCAGCTGTGTCGAATATACTAATATACTATATTTGCTTTCGGGGTGACATTTTTTAATTCTGAAGAATTAGTCCCTTTTTTATTGTTTTCAAGCATAAGTTCATTGATTGATGATACAGGAAACAATATTTATGACAAAATTAAAAAGTCATAACCCTAATATATATATATATATATATATATATATATATATATATATATATATATATATGGTGGCAGCACCATAGATGCAGCCAAGTTGTGTACAGTATAATGGCAGTTGGAATGCGAGTGGGTGAATGCTTGTGTGCTTGTTGAGTGTCATGTATATTGTGTGTGTCCAATAAACAAATGACAACATTACAAATGCAATATTAATAAACTTTAAGCAAAAATTTAAGAAAATATGAAGGCACAACTGTTCACAAGCTATTTCCAATAAGGACTGACGCTACAGTAGGGATGGACACTACGGACACTTGCGCATCACATGTTCCGATGGGCGATCATTGAATGCTCATTATGAGGGTCTGCACTCGTTATGTGGAGTATTATGGTCAATGGGAGGCTTCTTGTTAAGAGAGGTACCACTGTATTATTATTATTATTATTATTAGTAACTAATAACAATAATAATTACAAAGTGGACACAAAGTAACCTGGGTAATGTCTAACTTTTTCTATAAACAATATTTTCTAAGCTTTTGTTTACACTTACACAATATAACATATTGCCTCTTAAAAACACGCAGACTGCTGTCGTGCCAGCTAATTCATCTTTAAGGACCTCATCGTGCATCATATTATAGTCAAGATCTAAGTAACCCTGCAAATAAAATAAAGCAATGTCAATGTTAGCATCAAGATAAAGGTGCCTGTAACAACAAAAACATTGGATTAAACTTACCTGAAAGTTAACACTAATTTTATTTGAAATTATTATTTTTGCACCTTTCACATTATCTATAATTTACAAATTTCTAACTTACAGCAGCAGTACTCTTGAGTTACATGTAAATATAACTATGGCTGCTATAGTTATCAGTATACCTGCTGTAGCTACCTCTACCTGGTATAGTACTACACCAAGCTCTAGTTAGTATGCTTGTCTGTTACTCATAAAATGTAAAAACTGATGTACCTTCCATATTAAATTGCATTGCAATGAAATGACCTTTATCCATAAAGAAAATGAACAGGGGATGAATATCTGCCAAAGGGTCATTCCATGTCAACTCAGCCACAAAATGGCACTTTTTGCACTCACCCCTTTCAATTTTGCTCATACTTGGCACAATAGCAGATATACATGCCAAACTTAAATTCCCAAATTATTAGAGCTGACTGACCTTTGGTTACTGAGATACAAGGTCACAAAGTTGTGACATTTTGACCTTTTTTGCGTTAAATGACTATTTTCAAGATGGTGTAACTAAAAAACTATTAAAGCTAGAGCATTGATTTTGGTCTCATTTTAAAGCTCTTTAGTAGCCCCTTGTTTATTGTCCCTTGTTAAATATCTCTACTGTGAAAAATAAAAAAAATCCCTTCAAAAGTTGACCTTTGACCTTGAATAAAAAAAAAATACCTTCTAAAAAATTCAATTTTTTTACATTAATACCTTGAGTCATGTACAACAAAATCCCAAGAAGCTGTAAGTGGCTGATAACTAGTTCAATGTATAAAAAATAAATGAAGTTGGCATCATTCTTCAATTTTAGATTTTTTTTGTCAGTTCATTTATTTAAAAGTTCTGTTCTGATATAGTGTCAGTGAAGACTTAGTTCAACTTAACATTATTAGTTCAAAAACCTTTTTGTGACCTGTGCCAAAAGAAGTCTTTTAAAAGACAACCAGGGTTAAACCCCTCGACAGCCCCAAATCTACTGGAGTAGCGCTGATCCAAAGGCCCAACTAGTATATAAGTACTGTCAACTTTACAGAGTTGACTCCTGACTTCAAGTTAATTTATTTTTACTAAATACATGTATAAAAATTTATTTAATAATTCATTAATTGTTCATTGTTTTCTTTTCAGGATTTTCTTTGTGCTTTTGTGATTTCAGAGTACAAACATGGAACATTTAAAACTGAAACAAGTGTGCTGATACTTTGCTGCGTCACAAAGGTCAGTGTCGAAAGAAGAGTTTGAGAATTGTACCACAGGAACTTGTAAATAAGTTTCCCGATCTGCACTTAACACTACATCACAGACTTTGTAAGCAGTGTAGAGAACATCTTGAGTCCTTGCCTGAGAAAGGAATAGGCACTTTGAATTCAGACATAAATGATGATTCTTCTTGTAGTAGTGAACCACCTGAAGATCTTGAGAAAATTGAAAATGTTGACAATAGTGATGCATCAACTTCAGAGCAAAACCATGAGATGTGTACTTTGAATGCTTCTTTTGTTTCAATTGGTGAATCACCCATAAAAAAGAGAAAGCTTGTAGAGCAAAAGTCATATGGAGCTAAAAAACTAAGCAAGGTGACAGAGACAGTTAAGAAGAGAATGGAAACAGTTGCAGGAAAGAGATTTCTGACTCACAATTTAAGGAGCCATCTGGAGATGTAGACTGTTTAGAAATAATAAATCAATCAAGGAAAAATTCGAAAATGAAAATACTAAAAGAAGTGATAAAATAAAAATCCTCACTGCATTGGCCAAAAGTTGGAGCATTAGGAAAATTGCTTCAGAATTTAACACAAGGAATACAGCATCTATTGCTAAAAAAAATAGTTGAAGAAAAAGGTGTCCTTTCAGACCCAAATCCAAAGGGTGGGAAAAGAATTAAACAGGATACTGTTGACGCTATTAAAGCATTTTATCTTTCAGAAGACATCAGTAGAACAATGCCAGGAAAGAAAGACTATTGTAGTATCATTGACAATGAAAGAGGAAGGATACATTTGCAAAAGCATCTTTTACTTTGCAATTTAAAAGAAGCCTATCATATTTTCAAAGAAAGAAATCCTTTGGTTAAGGTGGGATTCAGTAAATTTGCAGAATTGCGTCCAAAGCAGAAGCTTATATTTTCAAAGAAAGAAATCCTTTGGTTAGGTGGGTTCAGTAAATTTGCAGTTGTGCGTCAAAGCAGTTGTTATTGCTGAGCAACAGGAACTCACTCAGTATGTGTGTGTACAATTCATCAGAATGCCAAACTTATGTTTGTAGGAGCTGAATTAGAAAAACTAACTGCAAATGATGACACACCTATTAAGAATGTACGTCATTGTGTTGCCTTTATGGAATGCAATCCTGCCTCAGACAATGTGAACAATGTGGAGATCCATCAGATTTAAAAAACAGACTACTGGACATATTTACAAACAACTTCATTGATATCATAAATTTTAAAAAGTGGACCAATACAGATCGGTCAAATCTTGAATCAGTAGAACTGAATACAGATGAATATATTGACCAATTCTGTAACCAACTGAAAGAATACCAGATACATGACTTCAAGACAAAGATGCAAGCAACTTATTACCGTGAAACAAAAATGTCTTTGAAAGATGGTGAGGTCCTTGCTGTGTGTGATTTTGCTGAAAATTATTCCTTTATTCTTCAAGATGAGGTTCAGAGCTTTCACTGGAACAATGAGATGGCTACTCTACATCCATCTGTTATTTACTATAAAAAGGAAGATGAGATTGCTCACCTTAGCTTTGTTATTATTTCAGAGTGTAACATCCATAACACAGTTGCTGTACATTTGTTTCAAAAGCATCTGATAAAATTCCTAAAAGATAATCTCTCATCCATCGGTTCCACCCACAAAATAATTTACTTTTCAGATGGGTGTGCAGGACAGTATAAGAACTGCAAAAACTTTTTGAATCTTTGCCATCACAGAGATGATTTTGGAATTGAGGCAGAATGGAATTTTTTTGCAACAAGTCATGGAAAGGGACCCCATGATGGTGTTGGAGGCACAGTTAAGAGATTAGCTGCAAAAGCTAGTCTACAACAACCTTATGATGAACAGATCCTTACTGCAGAACAGTTATATACATTTGCAAGTGAAAATATTGTAAATATAAAATGTCATTTTTCAACCAATAAAGAGCATGAAGAGGAAAGCCAACTTCTCCAAGAAAGACACTCAACTGCAAGGACTATTGCTGGTACACAGAAATTACACCATTTACAGCCAGTTTCATTGACTTCTCTTAAGGTTAAACATTATTCATTATCAGATTATTCAAATATTGAGAAGGTTACTGAAAAGGAAGAAGTTGTGACTGAGGAGAAAATACATGGTTTTGTTACTGCTGCATATGATGGCCATTGGTGGGTGGCATATGTGCTGGAAAAGATACCAGAGAATAGAGAAGTAAAAGTCACATTCCTTCATCCTCATGGCCCAAACCCATCATTTGTGTATCCTGGTTGACCAGATGAATTAATCTTACCATATTCAGATATTCTAACACAAGTTGAGGCATCTACTACTAATGGACGAACATACAGGATTTGCAAAGAAGTTACTTTGAAGGCATCCAAAGCTTTGGCAGATCCACAGCACAGAAAGGTAAGAATTCAAAATTAAAATGGTCATGTAACTATATATACACTGCATACATTTTAAGTTGTGATAAATGGAAATCAATAAGCACTATACCTATACATATTGTATGTACATTTTAATATGTTACTTTTATTTGTTAATTAGGTAGCTATCTAGGTATACATTAAAAATTGTTTTCTCTTCTAGAAATCACAATAAATTGGGTGGCCCACAAGAATCTTGTCAACTACTGAAAACCATCACATACATGCACAACATACAGGTGAGGTGGGTAAAGAACAAATATTTAAAAATAAGCATTTGCTTGTTTGTAGAAGGCTGCAGATAGTATGTAGATATGGGTTGTATTTGTAAGAGATTGAGCTGACCTTAGACAAAAATGGTTACTGACATACAAGGTCACAGTCATGACTTTTTGACAATTTTTGTATAAAATGACTTTTTTCAAAATGTTGCTTGAATTCATTATTTTTTATACATTGAACTAGTTATCAGCCACTTACAGCTTCTTGGGATTTTGTTGTACATGACTAAGGTATTAATGTAAAAAAATTGAATTTTTTAGAAGGTATTTTTTTTTTATTCAAGGTCAAAGGTCAACTTTTGAAGGGATTTTTTTTATTTTTCACAGTAGAGATATTTAACAAGAGACAATAAACAAGGGGCTACTAAAGAGCTTTAAAATGAGACCAAAATCAATGCTCTAGCTTTAATAGTTTTTTAGTTACACCGTTTTGAAAATAGTCATTTAATGCAAAAAAGGTCAAAATGTCACAACTTTGTGACCTTGTATCTCAGTAACCAAAGGTCAGTCAGCTCTAATAATTTGGGAATTTAAGTTTGGCATGTATATCTGCTATTGTGCCAAGTATGAGCAAAATTGAAAGGGGTGTGTGTTTTAGGTGGCTGACTTGACATGGAATGACCCTAAACCTCAATGTAAGGCAGGCACCCTTAGTTTTTCTTGATGCATTTCATATCCAATTGTGCATGACCCAACTTTGATACAAAGTTTCCAGCATTTCTGCAGAAAGGACAGTGCTGGATTAATGTCTCTTTTGGTGGTGTATTTCTCAGGTATTTAATATAGGATTTTGATAGTTTTGATGGTCTTCCATATTTGCTGTTATCAGTAGACTCAATTTCTTTTTAGATTTTTTATGTTCCATAATTTTCCTTTGACTGTAGCTTCGTTTGTTTAACCCTATTAGAGTATGCTTCAGGGTTGGCCTAACTCAACCAAACCCAGTTGTTCTTTAAAAAAAAAAACTATGAAAAAATCTTGGAAAACTCCACATTTAGTGTGTTTTGTCAAGACTTAAAACACCTACCTCTTTCTGAATGAGAGAGGTACGAGTTGAGTGCAGATGAAGTTATTATTAGAATGATTCAAGGAATAAAAGTGGCAGGTGTACTGAAAGCAGTTGAGAGGAAGCAGAGACTGCATAAAGATGCCACAAGATGTTTATAGGAGAAGGTGTGTCAGTACAAACACTTTTGTATGAGTGTGAAACATTGATATGGTATGAAAGGAAGATGTTAGGGGTAAGAACAGTAGAGATGGATAACTTGAGAAGTGTGTGTGGTGAGCAGTGGATTGATAGTGAGAGAAATCGTGTAGTTCCAGACAGATGTCGTATTCACAGTCAGTTGAACTGAAAATTAGGAAAAAATGTATTACAGTTGTTTCAACATGAAAGAATGGAAGATGACAGAGTTTCGAAAAGTGTGTGCAAGAGTATTTACGAAGGTGGGAGGAGGCTGAGAAGTAGATAGATGGACATGGTGAATGTGTGTGTTAGTAAGTGTGGACTTGATCTGGGTGATGCAAAAGCTGCTGCAAATAGGTTGGAATGGATGAGATTTGCTAGAGGTATATAAGTTTGGGACACTGTCACTCTTATTTTTGACAAAACCTGGAAGGGCCAATGGTCCTCCACCAGGATGCTGGTGTGAATGAATGTGTGCGCTTTAGTTTCTACCTTTTCTTGTCTTCCTTACTTTCTACTATATCCTATATCGGAGCATGTCTGCCTTCTAACCCAAACTCATTTGGGAAATGAGATTTTTAATGTAATAACATTTTTTTAAAACCCCAATACCATACTTTAAGGTAAATTAAAATACAGTATATGTTTTATTACCATTCATTTTGGGGCTAACAGTTGACTCAAATTTTATGCCTAAAAGCGTAGCTTTTTACCAGTAAACTCGTATAATAAATTCAAATTTCCCTCTTCATTATAGTTTCTTTAATATTTACAAATTTTCACCAACCAACTCACCTTTTCTACATCTAACTTATTTTTATCTTTTGACCAAGACAAAAGTTCAGTAGTCTAATTCTATGAAAAATGCTGATTATTATCCGCAACAGAGAGGAGGCTTTCAGAAGGTACTATCACCATCCAACTCCAGACGCTCACTCAGCTTATTTTTCTGACCAGAATAGTGCAAAATCTGTTCAACTCACCAAAAATCCCTTCAACAGACAAAAATGTGAAAACCTTTATCCAATTCTAATTCTTCTCACTCTTTCTGTCAACTCTGGAACAATCTTCCTCAATCGTTCTTTCTCCCCATCTATGACCTTCAATCTTTCAAACACAATGTCTTCAACCATCTCAAAAACCTTGGGCCTGATTTTGGCTCTCTTCTCCCTCTAAGATAGGGGGGGGGGTCGTCGTTTTTGTGGGCATTCACCTTGGACCCTCCTTCCCGCATAAAAAAAAAAAATCTTTATAATGTACAAAAAACTTGACCATCTATTGACCATCTCCCCAGTCTCGTGTGTGGTCAATCAAACATTATTTAATCATAAATAAGGAAGAGTTGTTTGACCTTCCAGAAGACTGTGTGGATGGCCAATTAGATTTTACATAAATTGAAAGTGCACTGACAAACCATTAATTTACCTTCTAAAAATTTTTGGGATTGTGTACTTCAAGGTTATCAGGTCAACTCAACTTCAAAGGTCCAATATTTTTTATTTCTGTTTTGGATTGTTTGCACCTTCATGAATTAAAAAAAAGTTGTTTTATCTATCACATCCAATGTGTGTCAAGCAATGACCTTTCAAAAATCAGTGACCTGGCTTTGACCTTGACTTTTCCAACCTCTGTATCTCATTAACCACCTTATGCACCAAAAAACATTAAAATGAGTAGTAGGAGAATGTTAATCATTGGGTTGTCTGTGCTGGAAAGTGACCTACCACAAAGAGTGAGTAGGTATGGGTAATGCTGATATGTCACTTAGCAGGAAGGGGGAAACTCAGACTTGTAGTAGGAAGTGTGAGAGGGAGAACTCTCAACTTCTTGTGGTGTGTGAAACCAAAATACTCTGACTTGTCTCAGAGTGTGAGGGGTGGGGGATAAATGGCAACCTATCGCTTAGTGCAGTGGGGAGGGAGCTCCATCTTGTTGCCGAGTGCATGGAAGGGCATTCCAGGCCCATGCCAAGAAGGATGACAGCAAGGACTAGACAGACTGATTCAAATTCCTAGAAAACAGGTATGAGCTGCCCTCTAACCCTGAGGAGGAATCTATCCTCTTAGGGGATTCTCTAGTCTGTGGGCAAGCTCACTACTTTGCGAAGAAAAATTTGGCTAAAAGAAGGGTACCTGTTCCTCAGAGGAAAATTAAGAAGCTGGAGCATGAATTAGAAAAGATTAAGGTACAGAAAACCAGTAGTGTGGTAAAAGGCAGGCTCCAACAATTTTTTTCAGGAGGGACATACACTTATGCTGAATCATGTCTGACTTCAATAAACTAACAATCTAAAGCAAACAACTGACTGAGGTGTTCTAACTGGGATCTCGACCCACTTAAAAGCGAGCTACATTACTTTAAGTAAGGCCATTGCCATTTATGTCAGGTTAAAAACACTACCAGTATGTAAGGGAAATGGCATTGGTTCTTTGACATGTGATACCATTTCAGTGGGAACAAAAAGCTCTTTCTGGCAGATGGGATGAACTTAAATGGTAAGGGAAAACTAAGATGGGAGAAGTAATTTATCTAATTGTATACAATTTGCTAGAAGCCAGCTGCAGTGGTAGCCAGAACATTAGGGTGTGTCGAATTTTTCAACTTTCAAATTCCAAATATGAGGGGTGCTAAAAAGTTGCAGCATGACTTAGGAATTCTAGATATTTTTTGTTTATTTAATATAATTTAGTTTTGCTTGGTAAGAAGCTACATAAAAATAGTGACTAACTTTTTTGTGGAATTATATAATAATTATATATGCTGTATATATAATGCACTGCTGTTTTCGCTTATTTCACAGGTTGAAACATATTCATCAGTGTGCTGAAGATTACTTGTCCATCAGTGTTACCATCCTAACCAGTGGGAATTGACCTACAATGGCTTCTAAAAGGAGGACAAGACTGGGGACATTCACACATATGAGCAACCTAATTGGAACTGGTAGAGAGTTGTTGCCCTCTGAACTCCCAACTCTGCGAGACATTCTGAAATATGGGCTACTGCTAAGAGAACAAAGTGGTGAGGATGTAAGAAACTACCCAGCAGCCAGTCTTGCAAAGGACATTTACCCTAAAGTGCTTGAAAAGTGGGAATGAGCAAACAGTTCTTTTGTAGCCCCTGTTGTAAATTAACAAGTCACAATCTTAAACAAGATCCAAGAGAGCTGGGAGCAGGCCAAAAACATATCTCTTGGGAGAGGAAAGCTACATGTCAAAGAGGCTTTCATTGCAAAACTTGACAAGCTTTTTGACATCCTCAGTTGCAAGTAAAATTGTTCTCTGCTCTGAATTTGGCTGCCTTGTAGATGCTGGTTGCAAAAACGAAACTCTCATTAACTGTACATGCCCTAGGGAGATGAAGATCCCTATGAAGGAACTTGCTTTCATTAAAGGTCAGAGACAAAAGTCTGGTTCTATTGGACCACATCAGATTGGCTTGCCAGATCAACCTGAGCACAACAGACAAGTCAAAAAGCAGAAGCGGCAAGACAACGAAAGAAGAAGGCTTGCTGAATATAAGCAGACAAGTAGGCAGGATGTTTCAATGTCATCAAATGAAATAATTTTCTGATGATGAAAATGAAGAACAAATAGCTGATGCTCAAGATGGAAAGGATGGAAGTTATGAAGTGACATTAGAAATACCAAGCACGTCTTCAACTTCCAATAAAAAGCCAGAGTACAACACATTAGAAATACCTAATGTTGCTATGCATAGCATCAGATATGGTGTTGGCCTGCGTGCCACAGCTGCCATCACCACTGCTGCCTTTATGGATGCTGGCTTGATCACTGAAGAAGACAAGAGACTTGTAGTTGATCACAATAAAGTCAAGAGGGCCCAAGAAAAAGTTATGAGATCCCTGGATCAGGAATTTGATGATCTTTGTAAGAAGGGTGAAATTGACTGCATCTTCTTTGACGGCCATCAAGATACAACTAAAGTTATGCTGAAAGCAGACAATTCAGATCGTCAGTTCCCCAGCATCATCAAAGAGCAGCATTATTCTGTGTGCAGTGAGCCAGGTGGAAGATATATCTACCACTTCACTCCTGAGAAAGGCTCAATGAGAAAAAAACCTGCTGAAGTTATTACTGATAATCTTGTAGATTTCATGAAGAAGGGCATTGATAAAAGCCTGCAGGCCATTGGAGGTGATTCTACAAATGTTAACACTGGCTGGGAGGGTGGTTCCATGCATTGGGTAGAGGTCAAGCTTTGCCGTAAGCTGATCTGGTTGGTTTATGCCCTCCACACTAACGAGTTACCCCTGCGACACTTGATCACAGCACTGGATGGGAAGACCTTGTCTAACAACAAGTGGACAGGTAACATTGGCAAGATGCTAGACACTGCAACCAAACTTGAAATTGATCCTTCATTCACCAAACTCTCAATTGGAGAGCCTCTTACTTCACTGAGTGACAATGTCGTAAAGGATCTCTCTACTGATCAAGCGTACGGGTATAGGATCACACAGGCATAAGGACAGGAGAACTTCCCACAGATCTGACCCTTCTTGAAATTGGTCCAGTGAGCCATTCAAGGTGGTTGACAACAGCAAACAGGCTTTGTCGCATATGGGTTTCAAAACATGGCCTTAAAGGCAAAACCCTCAACAACTTAAGACTGATAGTGGAATACATTGTTGGTGTGTACTACCCCTGTTGGTTCAACATCAAAGTAAAAGACTCTTGGGTGGAAGGCCCACGCCACATCTTGTTTCAGCTGCGGCTAGTTAGGCTGCAAAAGAAGGCTGTAGTGGATGCTGTTTTGCCAACCATCAAGCGCTCAGCATGGTATGCATTCAGCGAAATGATAATCCAGACACTTGTGCTCAGATGACAGTGAGGAGAGGAGAGCTGGTGTCCAAAAGATTGTTGACATGAGGGTGGAGATGATGACACACTTGGAGATCTTTCTCTCCCAGGAAGACACCTTCCATCAACCCCAGTGCTTCTTCCATGTTGGAGCTGACAGACTGGTCTGACGGGGTATTTGAACCTCCTTTGACATGTAAACTGACTACAGCGGAAGTAAAGAAGTTCTTTGACAAGCCTATGTAAGTTCCACAGTGGCCCTGTCATGCTCAGTCAATAGAGAGGTGTGTGAAACAAGTCACAGAGGCAGCAGGCAGGGTGTATACACATGAGAAACGTGAGGGCTATATCAGAGGCCAAGAAGCAAGTCGGTGGCTGATGTCCAAGAACGAATCAAAGCAAGACTTGATGAAACTTGTTTAAATATTTTTTTTACTGATGTCATTACTTTCTAATGTTGTTTTATGATTACAAGGATATGTTTTATGATCACTAGGATATGTTTTATGCAGAGAAACTAAAATTTTTATAGCATTACCTGACATTTTGAGAAGCTAAAATTAATAAATGTTGTTTTCTGAGAGCAATTTATGTCCTTTTTAATCAAACGTAGATTTACCAAGCTAAGTGTTGAGCAATCACAAAAATAATAGCAGATTTGAATTCTTCACATCCAAAAACATATTTTTAAAACCCCTCAGTGAAGGAATTGGCAAAAATTAATTTTCACCTCCCAAATTGATACACCCTAATACTTTATCTCGACTCTCAGAAAGCCTTTGATATGGTATGGTACTCACTGCTGGCTAATGGTCAAAGTCCATGCACTGGGTATCGATGGGGAAGTAGGTAGCTAGATTGGAAACTGGCTGAAGAATAGGTGGCAGAGGGTTGTAATTAAAGGGGCTAGTGGGGTTCCTCAAGGTTCTATTTTGTGGACCACTATTGTTTATCATTTACATAAATGATATCAACACTGGCATTGTCAGTAGGATCACCAAATTTGCTGATGACACCAAGCTTGGGGCAACTGCGTGCAGACCTATGTAGGCTAGGAGAGAGGTCTGAAAAATGGCAAAATTTTGCCTTTTTAACTTTGGTAAATGCAAGGTCATGCACATTGGCTATGCCAAACCCAAGTCGGACTACTCCATGTTGGGGAGTAATATTGAGACCACTGATTTGGAAAAGGACTTGGGTGTGCTAATTAGCAGCGATCTTAAGTTTACCAAACAGTGTGTAGAGGTGGAAAAGAAAGCCCAGAAGCTGTTGGGTTATATCAGGAGGCAATTTCGATTTTGGAACAAGGAGATTATGCTCTCTCTGTACAATTCCCTGGTTTGGCCACACCTGGAGTATGCTGTGCAGTTCTGGTCAGCCACCCTCAGGAAAGATATTGACAGGCTGGAGCGAGTCCAGGTGAGGGCCACAAAGTTAATTCCTTCCATTCAGCATATGTGCTACAATCAACGCTTACACACCCTGAATTTGTTTTCAAAAACTTTGAGGCTGTGTGGTCAACTCATTAAAGTCTTCAAGCTCTTACATGGGTTCAACGATGTTGATTTTAGAAGCATGTTTAGTTTAAATGATAACTTAACCTCTTAACGACGACCGTGCCATTTTTGGCACGAACTGAATTATGCGCTCTATATGAAATATGATTCATTATTTGCTACTTTTGACGAATGACCCGTATTTGGCACGAGCGCATTTCGACTGAAGGCAAATCTAACGACATTTGGCAATTTTTTTTGTTAGTACTCATGGTTTTCATTCACGGAAGATGCAGTTGTGTTCCTGATTCAACCTGTGCTACTTTTTTGTGTAATTTTTCCAATCTTTACAGGTAAGTATTGTTAACATTTGTAAATGATTATTTATGTTGTTATAATGAATTTGTAACATATTTTCATTGAGAACATTTATTGAATGGTAGATTTTTTAGTAAATATGCTTGTGCCAAAATTGGCACATCAGGAAATGGAGGCAATATAAATGGCAGCCATGTTTTTCAAGTCTTGATTTATTAGCCTACTAATTCTTGATTTATTAGCCTACTCTTTTGAGATTTTATACATTATCTATGCATTAGGTTATTTATATCATATTTATATATTTTTATTATACATTATTTTATATATCAGATTATATATTTACTATATAGGCCTATATTTATATAAAAAAATTCTATGCTTCAGATGGAATCAGCGCAGTTTTACAAAAGACCTGCAAGGAACGAACAAAAGCATGTGGTTTTTCCAATTCCAGAAGGAAGTGATCAAGATGAGCTTAGCAATAGTGAAGAGTTCTCACCTATAGCTTCAGTGAATGAAGAATGCATTGATTCTACCGAAAGCAGTACAGGTATGATAGCATACAAAATGAAAGTATATATCTTCTCACTATAGTGTGTGTGTAATGATATGTGTAATAGGTACATTATATGATAAAATATATACTGAAATAAATTTTTTTTATAAGAAATAAGCCTATTTCCAATTTTATAAGATTTGCTTACAGCAGTAAGGATGTAGGCCTGTAATACTTTTGATTGATGATTTTTTTACTATTTGATCGTTTGTTCTATTTTATTATTTGCTTACAGCAGTAAGGATGTAGGCCTGTAATACTTTTTGATTGATGATTTTTTTTACTATTTGATGTTTGTTCTATTTTATTTATTTGCTTACAGCAGTAAGGATGTAGGCCTGTAATACTTTTTGATTGATGATTTTTTTTACTATTGATCATTTGTCTATTTTATTTATATTATACAGATGTGTTATTCTTTACTTACTGTTACCGTTTGTATGTATCGTATTGCAGATGAAGAGAATGTTATGCCTACTCCAGCAGAAAAAGAACGCTCTGCAAGACCTATTATATGGAAAACCATTAGGACTGGAACTTCTGCTCGTGAAATACCGAAATTTCAAGGTGACATTCAGCCATGCATCTCCATTCAAACTCCAATACAGTATTTTAGATACTTTTTTGAAGACAATACTTTGGATTTTATAGTTGAGCAATCAAATTTATTTGCTGTTCAGGTAAACCCAGATAGTCCATTAAAACTTACAAGGCAAGAACTTGAACAATTTTTAGGAACAGTCATGTACATGTCAGTCATAAATTTACCACGTACACGGATGTATTGGAATTCTTTTACTAGAATTCCCCATAGTTCTGAGTATTTTTCAAGGGACCGGTGGGAAAAAATTAAAAGCTGCTTGCATTTCAATGACAACACCAATGTGCCCGAACCTAATGACAGAAATAAAGATAGGCTTTTCAAAATTAGACCACTAATAGAATGTTTATTACCCAATTCCAAAGTTTTCCTAAACCACAGATGCTATGTATAGATGAGCAAATCGTGCCATTCAAGGGACGCTCATCCCTCAAACAATATATCCCCAGTAAGCCTTACAAGTGGGGATATAAAATC
>JAJOZX010010964.1:110000-122013 GCA_023014485.1 Bathynomus jamesi
ACTCGCAGAAACCAATGCCCCAAGGGGGCACCTCCCGCATGCCGTAACATTATATACATTCAACTGCAAAGAACACGCAGTATAAATAACGTAAAGAACGATGCTTGAATAGGAGATATCTCCTATACAAGCGTCGTTCTTTACGTTATTTATACTGCGTGTTCTTTGCAGTTGAATATATATATATATATATATATATATATATATATAATATATATATATATATATATATTACACAGTGGTGGGCACCGTTAACCAAAAAGTTAACTTCGATAATGATAATCTGTTAACCCCAATTTTTAACTCCATAACGATAATCCAATAATTTTACTACAAAGTTAACGGAAGTTAATGATAATCCGTTAATGATAACTATTTCTTTACTAACATTTTTTAAAAATCAAGGAAAAAAGCTTTAAAATCCATAGAAAATGTTTATTTATGCAAAATCCAACAATAAATAGGTATTTAACTATTTTTATCAAGTTTTGCAACTTTTTTGCTTAACTTTTTTATTTTTAATAAAAATGTACTGATTACATGTTTTGAAACCCTTGTAACCACTAACCATTAACAATTTTAATTTACCAGAGAATTATTATGGCGGGAACTGAAAGGTAAAATTAAATTTTAGGCACATTTATTAAAGACTGACAATGTGCTGGTTGCCCTTCAGAAAGACCAACTTCTCAAAGTTAGGCCCAACTGCCAGTCTTGACCTCTTGGGCCTCAGGATGTCCTTGCCGAGAGAGAAGAGCCGTTCCACTGTGGCAGAGGACAGAATTGGCAGACTGAAGTTATGGCGGTTTGAATTCATTCGCGGAGCGGTGATCTTCCGTGAATGACTCCTCGCAGTTAATGTGTTAACGGACTTTAACAGACTAAATATCGAGTTAGCGGAAGTTAACTGGTCCGATAATGATAAATGGAAATTAACTTCCATTAATAGTCCGTTAAAAAAGTTAACTTCGTTAATTAACTGTTATTGGATAATGCTTTAGTGCCCAACACTATATATATATATATATATATATATATATATATATATATAGTATATATATTTTTTTTTTTTAAGTTCCTGAAGAACCGATTCGCCTCTATTTAAAAGCGCATATCTTGGCGGAAAAACAAAGAAAAAGTGAGAGGAAAGACAGAGGAAAAAGAAAGGGTGAAGGGGACAGTCAAAGTGGAAAAAGACCAAGGATGACAAGGACTGCAGGGTCAAGCTCCATCATCCTTGGGTGCTAGGGCCGGGAGGGTGCACGTGAAACCTCCAGGAACAACCATGTACAAACGAGCATAAAGAGCACTCAAGAGCACAAGCTTAGAACCCCCTTGCGGGGATATATATATATATATATATATATATATATATATATATATGAATAGAAACGACATAATATATACTGCGTGGTCATTGCAGTTAAATGCATATATATATATATATATATATATATATATATATATATATATATATATATACACACACACACACACACACAACTTATACATATATACAATAAAACACATTCTTTATTACAACAAATATGCAATGGTTGAATGTTTTACTGAATAGTTCATCATACAAAATGCTCACAATTTGCCATAGATTAACATAAATGGCACAGCTATACCTGGTTCATAGTTAGTATTTCATCCATCCCCATTATTGTCTATTAGTAATCTGAGAGGCATATATGCAATATGGTTATGTATGACATGTGGGTTCCTTCAGAACATGTCCTACTCAGCCATAGTGTGATCCAGCAGCTGGTGGCTGGTCCACTCCTGCCCAGGCTCCCACGAATTCATCACATTCTCAATGGGGTTGAGGTCACACCCCTTACTAGGCCAGTCCAGTAGTTCTAGATTTGCTGCTCCTCAAACCACCTAACAATCCTGGTGGTGTGGATAGGAGAATTGCCCTGCAAATGGATTTTAAATCTTAAAAGTAAAATTATATCTCATCCATACGCTTCATCAGTAACCCACTATTCAAGATAGGTTTTAACTCCATGTATTAGGAGTTTCTCTCTGTTAAATGTAATTGTGTGCCATTATACAAGTAATACAGTTTGCAGTTATCTAGAATAAAATCCTAAAGTGTTGTCATTGTACTGAAAGAGTTAAAGAACAATTTTATGACCTTTATTTATCCCATGTAAATGTGAAACTGGGCATACAAATGCATGTAATACATAAATCTTACTCTAGTAATAGTATAATATTCTATAACACACAAATACAACATACCTACATAAAGACAATCTGCTCAGGATAGGGCAAGGCATACATGTGTACAGAAGTGAGCATCATCACCTTCATGATCTCTATATAGGTATTCATCTGCCATAAACCTCCTGTGGATCTCAGTCAGCTCTCCAATCCTTGCAGGTGCATCCATCCCCACACATTCGCCATCATGTGCCCACTCCATGCCACTTCGTAAATATTTTGGCAGGCATATTTCGTGTTGTCCTGTCACCAACACTGAAGATGGCCATGAGTTGTAGATGCAAACATCTTATCATTTATATGCTTGCGAGCAAATGAGAGTATAGCCTGATGATGTCATTCCTCAATCCTCTTTTTTGGTAGGAGTACAGTGGTGATATCCTGCTTCATGCAACTGTCTCCTTATGGTGTCCACTGACACAGCCATATGTAGTCTCTCCCAGATGGCAACTGCATTGTTGATAGGATTGTTCTGCACTTCATTGATTATTTTCCAGTCTTCTTCTGGGGATGGTCTTTCTTGGTGTCCCACACTTAAGACGATCTAGCAGATTCCCAGTCTCCTGTCACCTCTGCACCCAGTGTCAAACAGTAGGATTCAAAATTCCCAGTTCCATGGCTATGTCAGCTAGAGAGAGGCCTGCTTTCCACATACCAATTATCCAGCCTCGCTGTGCAATTTTATCTTGAGCTGGATTCATTTTCAGAGTTCGTGTTTATCATATAGTGTAGAAATATGGTATGACCATAGATCATGCCAGTAACCATATCAACACCCCAGTTTGGCCCATCAACATCATTTCACAAACATTAGTACAATATTGTACGAGTTTATAAGTATATATACAGTCGACCCTCGACTTACGTCATCACTGTCTTACGTAATTTTGAGTTACGAGAAGCCCCCATTGACTATAATTGCTTCATCTTACGTAACTATTTCGTGTTGCGTAATAGCTGCATAATCGCAAATGCAGTGCGTGACCACTCACTGGCAGGATGCCAGGTATTTCACGTTATTTCATTATTTTTACTGTGCATTATATAAAGTGATACTGTATGAAGTGATTAATAATTTGGCAAATTAATAAATGTGAAATTATTACGGAGTATTAAATAATCTAAGATAAAAAAGTGCCTGTGTGAAGTTGAAACATTGATGAAATAACACGCTATAATTTTTTCCTGTGATTTAATAAATTGTGCAAAGAATTAGAACCAGTGCTTCACTAATTAAATAATTTTGTGAAATAATAAATAAAAACAGTGCTAAAATTTTATTTACAATTTTAAAATAAGTGATAGAAATTAAAATTAACCATGGCCCCAAAGTTGGCTGCTGCTGCTAAGCCAGCAAGAAAGTGCACAGAAATTACTATTCAACAAAAGCAAGATATCATTCGAAAAAGTGAAGGTGGTGCTACTATTAATTTTTTATTATTAATTTTTAATATGTATTTTCTTTTATCATTATAATTCTGTTTATATACACAGTTTTTATCAAAAAATTTAATTATTTATTATTTTCAATACTTGGGGTCCTGGAATGGCTTACCCAATTTACATGTATTTTGGGGTTTGACTTACGTCATTTTCGAGTTAAGTAACTCATCTCGGAACAGATTAATTACGTAAGTCGAGGGTTGACTGTACTGTAAACCAGGTTAATTTCGCAGCAGCATATTTTTGCCCTTTCATATCCTTGGACAACTTCACAGCATCATAATTTCACAGTCAATAGGTGCTATTATAATCTTACAGATTAAAATGACATCATGAATGATGACATTTATCCTGGACTGTAATTGGTTGAGGTTGAGGTGGTATATCAAGGCAAGTTTTACCTCTTGGTATGTGGATAAAGTTTCAGCAGCACTCAACGTAAATGAATCTCTTGGTAAGATAGATTTGAAGCTCTCCACACTGAAACCTATTCATGCTAAATAGATTCTCTCTACAAAATGACGGAGACCATTTGGAAGGGTTAGGAAATTAGTGGTATTCATGACATTCGTTATACAGTAATAATACAGTATAATTTAAAATGTTTTTACTGCTTTTACTTTACACTGTTTTATTACAATATAATGAATTTACTTTTCAAATAAAGTATTTTAAAGATTTGTTTTATTTTCTATCTTCCAAAGATTAGCTTAAATTGTAAAATTTTCACCTGCTGAATATTTTTGCGTAAACTATAGCCTATGTGAAAAAGGCAAAAATTTCCTGCAAGTAAACATTTCTCATTCACTTGTATATAAAAAGTTCTACTGTAGTAGCTGTTCATATAGATTTGCAGTAATCAAAATGGAACCTTATTACTGTATAAGACTAGTAAACTACATGGAGTTCAATGCTGTTCACAATCATATTAATTGTTTATCTTTATAAACACAGACATTACATTATAATTACCTGTATGTCAATGACTGCACACTCAATTGTCCTTTAGATATACATGTCTGTGTTATATGTTGTTGGACTCAGTTGGTCCTCCTCCACCCCACCTTCCACCAATTGGGGTACCTTGACTAACACTGCAGCATTGCCACATGTACAGAGTTGCCTGAGGCGAGGGACACTAGTTTTTATTGATTTTGCTAATTTTGAGGGCTCAGTTCTTTACTGGTAAATATACTATTCAATTTGATGTAATAAATTTTTCTTAAAATATCATCTTATTTGTTAAACTTTAATCCAAAAAATGTCTCATCTTTTAATTTTTTTTGAGATAAGATAGTATAATGGCTCTAAATAAAGAAATTTTATACAAGAATAGGTTGAAAATTATTGTTCTCCATAAGGGTCATTCTCTGTCAGATCAACCAAAAAAAATTGAAATTAACACCCTCATCTCTCATATTTTGCTGAAATTTGGTTTATAGGGAGTTTGTGAGCCCTGAATCCATTTCTGAAATTATAAGGTCAATCCGACCAACGGTTCAAGAGATATGACCTCGGGCAATTTGAGGTCACTCGCGAGGTTACTAACATTTGGTGAGCCATAACTTGGGTAATAATTGTCATAATTATATAAAAGTATATATATTTAGAATCAGAAAATGACAAGGAATCCAAATATGCAAGTTTTAGAACTCTAGGTTGAAAAATAAAAAAGTTACACTGTAACCAAAATTTGAGGTCACGATTTGACCTCTGGGGATCGTGACCTCTGGGGTATCAAATGAGAATTTTTTTTTTAAATGTAAAAAATGAAGGCATAGGCATTGGCTATTAGAATCAGCAAAAAAAAGTTTGTTTATGTTAGTATTTTTCATGTAACTAACATATAAGTGAACACCATATTCATAAGTTGTGCGTCAATTCTACCTATTTTTTCATACTTAAGCTCATAATTTGACCTATAGAAATTAAAATTACATTTTTTATAGATATAAAAAACAAAGTCAGAGTTCTTGACTAATAGAAACAATCATAAAAAGTTTGTTTATGTTGGTACTTTTCATGTAACTAACTTATAAGTGAACACCATATTTATAAATTGCTTGTCATTTCAAGGAATTTTTATATCTTAGCTATCAATTTGACCTCAAGCTCCAAGAATTTAATAAAAATTGTATTTCACTGCTAATCTACACTGGCAATAATAGTTATAATAGTGAAAGGGGAAGACTAAGCTCATATGTAGCCTAAACAAACCTGTTGAAACATGTTGCTACTTGTCTAAGTGCAGAATCAACACAGATAGTTGCAAAATTCCTTGTCTACAGGTTAGTACAGTTCCAGCCAGCACTGTGGGTGGCTGGTGGGTATGGTGTTTTAATGAGCCTCAGAGACTATCAAGGCCTAAAATATTAAGTGTGTATAGCTATATATTTTCTAAAAAATATATATTACCTAATTGTAAATCCTATATCTTTACAGATCAAAATACAATGGTTCGGCACTTGAAATACTGCCAGGACCCTATTCAAAAACACAAGAAACGCATAACAATCAATCTTAGAAAAGTGACTGATGTACTTGTTGAAAAATGTGCTGGAAGAGTGAAAAAAGACTCATTGTTGTGTGTGAACTGCTGGACACTGATAATGAAAAACCCCACTATACTTAGTACCACTGAAAACAACGAGTCTGAGCAGGATTCAAATGAATCATCTACTATCAGTGGCTTGAGTAACATCTCTTCAATTCAAGATCTGGACAATGACAGTGATTGCTTGATAAAGGAAAATCCTTCAACTTCAGTTGAACCAGTTCTAGCATTTCTGGACCAAACACCAGTTAAAAAAAGTAAGTAATAAATTAATATAATAACTTATACTTTACTACAAGGTCTGTTTGATCTACTATATAGCCAATTATATAGCATTTAAGGTACTATAATTAATATTTAATTACTAATATTCAGGTGTGTGAAACCTTTTTTTCTGTTCTTTTCAGAAGGGCTGTCATTAAGCCAGAAAAAGCGCAAGGCTCGTGGTAAGCTATCATCTGCTCAGAAACACCCGAAGGAGAGGCTAGAACTCAGTTATGGTGTTCAAATTACCGAGGAGGTAAGTGATACTTCAAAACCTGAAACTAAATCTGAAAAACATCTAGACAAATTAATGAATGAATTGAAACAGTCATTCCTGGAGAGAAAATGTCACCATCACAAACTACAAATATTGACACACTCACCATACACAATTGAAAAAACAGCTAGTTTCTTTCAAACTACAACATACATGGTGAAAAGAAGCCATTCACTTAAATCAGAACATGGAATCCTTCCGAAGATTCCACTAATGAGCAAAGGAAAAGTGATATCTGAAGAACACAAAGATATAGTTAGAAGATTCTATGAGTCAGAAGAGGTTAGTCGTATGTGTCCTGGCCAAAAGGATTGCGTGAAAGTTATCAGTGCTGAAGGTGCAAAAACGATTGGTCCTCAGGAATTTAAGAGAGATGTTTGAACCAGGGTTGGCACTAGTGGGCCTAGCCCGAAAAAACCCACCTGGTTTTTTTTTTTTTTTTAAACCACTTGAAAAAACCCACTATTTTACCCACTTGTGGGTTTTTTCATGAAACTTAAGAAGTGCATATGCAATTATTTTTAAAAATTGTCATATAGGCACCTATAATGATTTTACATGCAAAGCAAGCAAACATGAGTCAACAAATAGACCTACAGGTATAACTCTGGGTGAGGTAGCAGGTTATAGAGTGTAGACATCAGCCAATCAGGGTGTTATACATCCTGATTCTTCAGTCAACTGCATCTTCAAGGAATTTTCTACTTCTTCATGGATTGTATTTAAAAGTGGACCAGACAAATTTTGACGGGAAGGTGGAGTGTAGCCTGGTCTTAGAGTCTCTATCATTTCAATAAAATACTTAGACTCTGCACATAGAAATGGAATATTATTTGCATAAAAGAATTTGGCTATTTTGTTATCAATGACATTTTTCTGCAAAGTAGTAGTTGTCATGCCAAAATCGCTTACTTTCTTTTGAATTTTTCTTTTTTTCATCTGTAATTGTGTCAGTGGTGGTGAGAATGAGTCTGGATCATCTGAGAGGTCTATGTCATGGCAGTATGAAGATGATGTACTGGCAGTATTGTCAGTCTTGTTTCTTGATTCCATGTGTTTCAAACATTTCATTAAATTCATTTTTATTCGCTCTATTTTATTACTTATTTCATTACTGCAATGTTTGCATCTAACTTTACTAGTCCCATCAATAATATTGACTTCACTCCATTCATGCCCTGATTTTCTTCCTGATCCAAAGGTCTTTGGCATTATTTAATGCAGTTATAACTTCAAACAGACTAATTCTGTAGGCTAGCAGTAAAGATAAATATGCTGTTGCCAGTTTGTTTTATTTAACTGTGAAATAAAAAAAAATATTCAGTAATATGAATTAAATAGATATAACTAGCTGAATTAAGTTCCCTTTGGGAGCTGTAATTCATCTACTTCCAGCAGAAGACACAGGGGCCTGTCTTCCATAGGAAGTATAGCCTAACAAATAGGATAATTTACCACACCAAATTTAGTTCAAATTGGTCCATGTTTTCCAAATTTTGTTGTGAAGCTCAATCTGAGAAAATAATAACTTTTTATGCTTAATTGCCTGGAAGGCAACCTTTTTGCTAAAAACAAGACAAATGTTATATTAATAGTGTACGGTACAGTACAGTATTATTATAAAAATAAGAATAGGTAGGTCTAATATGAACTACCATATGGACATATGAAAAAACCCAATTTTACCCGGGTTTTTTTGGGTTTTAGGTGGAAAAACCCGAAAAAACCCACCTGGGGTGGGCTTTTTCAAAAAAAGTGGGTTTCTTGCCAACCCTGGTTTGAACTATATAAAAATGATGAAAAGAATCCCAAAATAGGATTTTCCACATTTGCAAAATTACGGCCATCATATTGTGTGCTGGCCGGTAGTGGTGGGACTCATTCTGTCTGTGTCTGCACATACCATCAAAATCCAAAATTGCAGCTGGCTGCATTGGGAGAAAGAGGTCTTTCATACAAGGATCTTATGGATTACAGTGTCTGCAGTACAGAGAGAGAGACTTGCATGATGCAACTTTGCAATGATTGCCCAAGAGAAGAGGTGTCCTGGATTTTCTTGAGTTACTTGACAGTGTGAAATCAGCTCCAAATGAAATATCTTACAAGCAATGGGTGACTGTTGACCGTTGTACAATGGTTGATAAGGTGGAGCCACTTCATGAATACTTATCATCCCTAAGCATGAAAATATCCCGCATGGTTCGTCATCACTTTGTTGCTCAGCAACAATCACAGTACTTCAAGCAGTTGAAAGAAACACTACCACCTCAGAGCGAGGTAGTTATAGTAGGTGATTTCTCTGAGAATTATTCTTTCATTGTCCAGGATGCTGCCCAAGGGTTTCACTGGGACAATTCAGTGTACAGTTCACCCTTTTGTCATCTATTATAGATCATCTGCAGACCAGGAACTTAGCCATTTTAGTGTCTGTTTCTTATCTGCATCACTAAAACACAACACTATAATGGTTTACTCATTCATATTGAAGCTTATGACATATGTTAAATTCAGATGCCCACAATTGAAGAAGGTGCACTATTTCTCAGATGGATGTGCTGGCCAATATAAGAACAGATACAACTTCACAAATCTCTGTTACCATGAAGAGGATTTTGGTCTGTCTTGTGAATGGCACTTCTTTGCTACATCCCATGGCAAAAATGCATGTGATGGGATTGGAGGAACAGTGAAAAGAGCTACTGCTCGTGCCAGTTTGCAGAGAACTACAGAGGCAAATTCTTACACCAGAACACATGTTTCAGTTTTGTGAAAACTTGAGCAAGAAGATAAATTTTTTCTTTGTAACTACAGCTGATTTGAAAGATGCAGAAGAATGGTTGGAACATCGATTCAAGGATAGTAGGGCTATTCCTGGAACTCAGAAATATCATAGATTTGTTCCCCTAAACAAGGAAGAACTGATGGTGTATCCCATTTCAAGTGGCATTGGAGAAAAGAAAAGAATAAGGAAAAGTCATTTTACTAATGAACCTGCAATGCTTGGTAACCTAAAATGTGTCAAACCAGGAGAGTATGTTGGCTGCATTTATGACATGCAAGTTTGGTATGGAATTGTGGAGGAATATTGTGAAGAGTTTGATGATTTCACTGTGAACTTTCTACATCCCTCTGGGTCATCAGGATCAAGTGCATATTATTATCCATCAAACAAGGATTCATGTGCAGTGCCAGGACATCATATATTAACTGTAATGAGTTGTCCTACCCTAAGAGGAGGCAGCAGAATTCAATACATTTTTCCACAAAAAGAAATTGATGAGAGCATCGAGCATGCAAAAATTGTATTAAGCTAGCACATGAATCCTCTAAGTAGGTCTTCCCCTTTCACTATTATAACTATTATTGCCAGTGTAGATTAGCAGTGAAATACAATTTTACATTTTTTGCCTTTGTTTTTATATCTATAAAAAAATGTAATTTTAATTTCTATAGGTCAAATTATGAGCTTAAGTGTGAAAAAATAGGTAGAATTGACGCACAACTTATGAATATGGTGTTCACTTATATGTTAGTTACATGAAAAATACTAACAAACAAACTTTTTTTTTTGCTGATTCTAATAGCCAATACCTATGCCTTCATTTTTTACATTTAAAAAAAAAATTCTCATTTGATACCCCAGAGGTCAAATCGTGACCTCAAATTTTGGTTACAGTGTAACTTTTTTATTTTTCAACCTAGAGTTCTAAAACTTGTATATTTGGATTCCTTGTCGTTTTCTGATTCTAAATATAATACTTTTATATAATTGTGACCATTATTACCCAAGTTATGGGTCACCAAATGTTAGTGACCTCGCAAGTGACCTCAAATTTCCCGAGGTCATATCTCTTGAACCATTGGTCGGATTGACCTTATAATTTCAGAAATGGATTCAGGGCCCACAAACTCCCTATAAACCAAATTTCAGCAAAATCTGAGAGATGATGGTGTTAGGCACTGGTTGATCCGACAGAGAATGACCCATAAAGAAGGCAACACTCAGACAAATAGCTGCTAAAGCTGGAGTATCATCATCTACTATTTCCAAAACACTTTCTCACCACTCACCAACTAGGGATGTGAAGAACAAAACAGGTTGAGGATGGAAGCGAAAAACATCTAAAAAGGGTGAGTATATGATAATGATGAGCAAGCATAATAGAAAAAAGACTGATGGGTGGGGAAGGGGAATGAGGGAGTGTGGAGGTTGGTTGTGTAATGTCTATTTTTGCTTCAAATTCACTAGTATATAAAAAGTTATATTGTGGTAGCTGTTCATATAGACTTGCAGTACAGTAATACCCAACTTTTACAAACTAATTCATTCCTAGCGATCATTCGTAAAGCGGGAATTTGTAAAGTAGGATATTATTTCCCATAGACGTAATGTTATAAGCAGGGGTTACATTCCCAGAACAAAATTTTACATAAGACATATATGATATTCTTAAATAAAAGGCAATAAAACAATAGTTTATGCATAAACAATGATTTATTTATCAAAACATACCATTTAAAATCAAGAAGATAAAGAAATTATATAAAAATATTAAAGAACATTCTCCTCTTCTTCATCATCAATATTCAAATTCGCTTGTGTTGACACACTCGTTGTAGACTCATGGTTGATTTTTTCTTAAGAAATGAGTCAAGAGTCGTTTGTTTTGAAGATATCTTTCTTTTCTCTGTAAATTTCTTGATAACAAACATAAGTATTTGTAAAATTTGCAGAAACTTTTGCACTTCGCTCAAAATTTGGATCTTGTTACTCAAAAATTTTGATGGCTTTCTCAATGTGCTGAAATGCTTCAGCATCTCATCTACTGCAGCTATACAACTGAATTGAGTGAGCTGAGTGAAGCATTGCTGCACCTGAACAAATGAACGCACACATGGTATGCATACATGCAGTGTATTTGAATGTTTCAAAGGTATTTTGGGTAGTAAATGTTTATATTATTGACATTATTATTGAAAAAAACATTCATAAACCCGGGGATTCGTAAAGCGAGGTATTACTGTAATCATAATGGAACCTTATCTATATTAATAATTGTGATGGTCAAACTGCCTGTAAACTTACTTTGTTTCTTATGGCTGGCCAAACCACTGGCCAAATTTGGATGAGACTTAGGGGATAGGGGTAACTGAGGCTGGGGAAGAACATAGGGTATGTGGCATTATATATATTATATATATATATATATATACAGTATACACAGTGCGTTTGAAAAGTC